>CAOJBJ014850270.1:0-11734 GCA_948291685.1 Euphorbia celastroides | reverse complement strand
ACTTATTCATATTTCTACATGAAATATATATAATAATTCACTTATTTGTTACTCTTCTTTTATTATCTTTTTTTTTCTTGTCTTATAACTTTTTTTTTCTTATTTTACTTTAATAAAAATCAAAATAAAGAGTTTTTCCGCCCCCAAAAATTCGTTCTAATTTAGAATCCGATCCGTCAACGGTCTTTTTTTTCCTTTTTTGCACTCCCCCCTCAAAATTACTAATTCACAAACACTACTGGAACGGCACGGCACGACAGCAATACCACGACAGATATACTTACCGACAAGAGAGAGCGAGACTGACCCACCTAAGAGAGAGAACGCAAGAGTGACTCCCCCCTATCACAACAAGGCCGGAAGAAAGTTTTGATTTCCCACGGCGTTATTTACCAAGCTCGGGACTAGAGGAGCATTTTTGGAATTTGAGGTATCGCTTGTGATAAGGATGAAGTCTCATTCATATAGTAATGTCCTTAGCTTGCGTCCTATTTGAGACTGAGACTAAGGCAGGTTTGGAACCCTGTCCTATCACCTTTATCAAATCCCTAGCTCTCTTCCTTAGTGCAACTGTCCTATTCCTACCATGGGAATATCTATCTTTCTTTCTTGTGTCATATCTATAGTTTCGGATATCAAACCGGACGGTATCGTATATGAAGAAAGAGATTGTTGACGTTAGTAGACTAATCTATTCATTGGTAGGGCATTTCTTCCTGTGACCGCCTTTCCTACCAAAAAGCTAATCCAACCAAATCCGGGTTTTTTCTAGACTAGACCTTCGGGATTTTTTTAGGATTCATACATGCATTGATCCAGTCGAAGAACCTGCTCAAGAGCTACTACTCCGTCTAGCGTATCTTCCTGCCCGTCCCGGGTTCTCTCTGCTCGGTTCCACAATCAATCCCAGATCCATCCATTTGAGGGAGGTCAAATTCCGCGCTCTTCTAATTGCTTAGAAGGGTTCAAAAAGCCCTTTACTAATAGGGCTCATCGAAGCCCTATTAGTTCTTTATATTCCAGAACAGGGCGACTGCGAAACCCATCAGGGTTCAAAAATCGTATACTTTTTCGATGCCCTCTATCGGCGATAGTTCGACGGACTACTTTTTCGATGTCTGTCACATGAAGAAGCTCAGCAAGCCTTGCAAGAAGTACATGCTTTACTAATAGGGGCATAGTAATAGTGGTTTGCTGGGTTGGTTTTGCTCTCTACCTTCTCACGGGGGGATGGAAACAAGAGAGGTCAACTGGAGTGGAAGCCAAACGACGGGGCCGAAAATCTGTGATCGATCCGAAGAACCACTGCCAGATACGATTCTGCTCCCCCTTCGTACTACCGCGATTCTTGCCCGGCTTTCTTTCGGCTTAAGAAGGCTGCGGTGAGAATGAGGATCACTTCGGAACTCTAGGAGAATGGGCGTTTTAGGGCGGGATCTAAAAGCTCTCCAACGTGTTGCGGAGCCTTCGGCCGTGAGAGGAGAGGGTCTTTTGGCTTCCTCAGGGCCGTGTGAAGCTTAGCTTGTTTTAGCAGCCACGTGATGATTCAAGTTCGTGGTAGGCGTAGGAGCTGGGCGAAGCGGTAGCGAAGCTCAGGTGGTGATTGATTCAAGTGCGCGGTGAGCGTAGTAGCCCCCTCGGGCATGCTCCTTGTACAACCAAGCGAAGAGCTAGTGAGGGCCGGAATATCGTATGTAGTGTAGAATCAGATCTGAAGCTCTTTACTAGGATTGGAACAAGCGAGGAACGAGTGACCACAAGCTCCGCTTAAGCGCTCGACATGCAGATGCAGTTAGCTCAAAACATGTTTATCATGTGGCCGAGCGAAGCGCATCTGCGTGAAGCAGCCTAGCATCACTTTAGATAGGAGCAGAATGGATTACTTACAACTGTTAGTAAGTTTTTCGGATCGATATATCGTAGACGTAATGGAGATCTTGGTCTAGACCCGGTGGTTCGCAGAATTCGGGACCTAACGATGTTCGCTTCGTCACATGAACGGGAGCGGACGATTCCCTCGTCTCTCCCTTTTCGGGGAATGGCTGCAATCACAAGCAAGTGATTGAATGAGTGGGGGCTCCGAAAGCACATGCGGGATAAGCAGGTGTTTCAGGAGACGGTCTAAAAATGGGTCCGGTCCAGAAAGAAAAGAAAAGAGAACTCTCAACAAGCTGGAACTAATCAAGATCAATAGGAAGGCTAGGAATCTATTGACAAAGTTCATGCCACGACGATCTATATGGAAGGGCAGTTTTCTTGATGCATTCCTGTTGAGAATGAAGAAGAAGAGAGATCTTCTTTTGAACAGGAAAATTTGGTCACGTAGATATTCTATTTTGCCGGAATTCGTTAATTGCTCCGTATGAATTTACAATGGAAAAACCGTTGTAAGATCACTGAAGGATCAACAATTTTGAGAGTTTTCTTTTCTTAAAGAAAAACCAATTTGAAAATTGGCTTTTACACGGACCTTCGAGAACAAAGATTGGACTGGGAAAAAAAAGGGGGGAAAAAGTAAAGTCTAAGCGCATATGGCACGAAAAGGAAATCCGATTTTGGTACTACTCTCAATTGTTGTTTTTTTTCTTCTTCTAAAAATCTCTTTTATAGTTATGGGGGTGGATTTTCATTTCTTTTTTGAAAGAGTGCAATCCATGCTTCTAACACAAGGGGTAAAATGCCTATTTAAGAAGCTTGGATGGGGGGGGATATGGGGGTTAGTCTTCATTGCGCTCATATCAGGGGGTACGGAGGTTCCGGGGGGTGGGTCATGGATTTCTTTTTTTGAAAGCCACACCTCTTCAGAATGGTTTACTTATACCTCTGATTTGGAAGAAGATTCGGCCAGTTCCGGGCGTAGTAGAAGTACCTCATCGGTCAATCAACCGATTCCGAGGGAACAAGCTGGGCCTTCCAATGCCGGACCTTCCGCCCCGTATGTGCCCCAACCAGATCAGGTTGAGGTACAGCAGCCTGCTGCAGTAGACCCCAATCCCCGGCAGGGGATTGAGGCCGTCAAAGGGCAGATTCACTCTCTCATTTTAAACCTAGTGAGAGAAGAATGTGAAAAGGGGGGGGCACGGAATCTTTCCATTTTTATCCCGGAGGCACGGGAGGTTCACGGGAGAATCGCGGACCTCGTAATGGACGATTTGGAACTTGGTCCAAATGACCCGGTAAATCATCCGGGGGATCTCTTGGAATGGAAATTCCCGGATGAGGAAGAAAGAAAAGTAATTAAATCCTTAATCCGGGAGAAACTCAAAGATTTGGGTTTGAAAAGATGATTCTCTTTCTCTTCCGCGGCATTCTCCCTTGTTATAACATTTGAATTTCTCTTACATTCCACGTTCCCGAAATGGATCCTATCAAATATTTCACATTTTCTATGATCATCTCTATTTTAGGTATTCGGGGAATCCTCCTTAATAGACGAAATATTCCTATTATGTCAATGCCAATTGAATCAATGTTATTAGCTGTGAATTTGAACTTTTTGGTATTTTCCGTTTCTTCGGATGATATGATGGGTCAATCATTTGCTTCATTGGTTCCAACGGTGGCAGCTGCGGAATCTGCTATTGGGTTAGCCATTTTCGTTATTACTTTCCGAGTCCGAGGGACTATTGCTGTAGAATTTATTAATAGCATTCAAGGTTAAACATGACTCCTAGAGAATTCCCAAAAAAAATACGAAGTTGTCTTCTCCTTTCGTTCTCTTCTTTCTTTTTTATTTTGACTTGTTCCCCCGCCGTCGCGATCGAATGAGAATAGATAAGAAGCTCGTGGGATTGACGTGAGGGGGTAGGGATGGCTATATTTCTTGGAGCGAACTCTAAGCGAATATGAAGCGCATGGATACAAGTTATGCCTTGAAATGAAAGACAATTCCGAATCCGCATCCGCTTTGTCTACGAACAAGAAAGCTATCTCTATCTTTGTCTCCGTCAAGGAAGGCTAGTTCGGTACATGATAGGGTATTGGAGAGTGCCCCATATCTGTCCTTTGAGGAAGGTTATTTTCTGATAGCGTATTACCGAGTTTCCTTTTTCAGATAGAGGAGTCTGTAGAAGCCAGTGGTAGAAAGCTAAATCGAGTTTGAGTTCTCCTTGCTATCGGTACAGGTGAGTTCCCTTCGCACGTGAATCCCTTCTCTTTCTTACGTATGACATTTGCTGTAGCTTTTAGTCTGTGTTATAGTATGAGAATAATCTGATTATCTTATGATTTCATTGAATTTGTTCATTAAGGTCCCCGGGACAATGCTTTGTTGTACCAAACAAGGAATGGAATGCCAAGATCGTGGAAGGTAGTTCAATGAAAGACTGTAAGGAGAGGGCTGAAAGCGAGTCATCGTCTTGTCATACTTTGAGTAATTTCTGAGTCTGTATAAGAAAATGCTAAAGTTTTCTTTACTTTAAGCGAGTGCTCAAATGAGTGGATTTCTCAGGTAAGGAGTGCTTTCCAGTCATTGGGAGTAACTTGAAAGCGCTAAAGCCCTTGCCGTCGCTTTGAATTCCAGTGGTAAGGTACGTTCTTGGAGTTGCCATATCTATGGGTTCTCGGGCAAAAGATCTTCCGATTCCTACTAGCTTCTTATAGAGTATCATCTACTAGGCCATCCAATAAGGCAGCAGGGAGCGCAAGGCATGGGATAACTTAGTCCAAAACCGGGTAATTCCGAGCGGTTGGAGATGCTTTTTGTTGAATGGAAGTCAAGATCTGGGGGTCAAGCTAACAAGAGCTATTGAGTTCTTGTGGTTTGAAGTTCCTTTTCTCTTTTCTCTCGGCCGGTTTTTCGTTGTCTAGTACGAGGTTACAGTGGGATTTGCTCAGCCAGTTCCATTCCCTGCTGTTGCCTTTTTTGTGCTTATCTTCGAGCTATTTTTAATCGAGTGGGCGTTTGCTAAATCTATCCAATTGGAGTGCCTATCCTACTTCCCTACTAAAGCCATTGGACTTTCCCTCCTTTGTAGCAGTCCATGGCCCGTAAGATCAAACCAGTAGTAGAATTACATTACCTCCCCCTTGAAGTCGAGCGCTTTACATCCATCTATATATTGTCCGAGTAATAAAGTCCCTTTCGTTCGAGTTAGAACATCTCTTGTTTCAGCGAGTGATCCATTGTCTAAGGGTGGTGGTAAGGGTGTAACCATATAAGTGGATCGAGTATCAGTCTTTGTATTTTTATCCGGAGTAGTAGTATTGTTCTCTCTATATCCCCTATAAGTATAAGTTTCCCCAGTAGGTTTTTAATAGGTTTCAGGCTAGTTCTCAGCCATCCAATTGAAGTAGCAGTTTAGAAAGAAGGATCCAGTTGAAGTGCTAGCTTCCATTGCTACTTCCTTCGATCTAGTTGAAGTTGCCCTACCAGCGATTGAAGTTATAGTGGAAGTTGTGGTTTCCGTCCTTCTTTTTGGCAGGTGGACTTTCTGTCCTAACTGACAAGAGAAAGGGACTCTTGGAGATTGACTGGGGATATCTTTTACTATATAGTAAAGGTTCGATATTTCACTAAAAAGATAGAAAAGGAGGGTGAATCTGGTCCTCAATGGTATGACCTATAACTCAAGACCTGCCATTCTCTTTACTCCGACAGGCGAATCAACCGAAACTTCAAGATCAGCCGCAGGGGATTCCTCTAAAAAAGGATTCGATTCCAATACAATAGAAGAAGAGTTCCTTACGAGCCCAGAGGAGTTTACCAGCTCAACAGACCTCTCAAAAGAGTAGGAGGACTTAGCAGACTAACTATTCCCGAAGATGCTTGATCGGGGGAACTAGCGAGACCAGGCTAACTAAGCCAACAAGGAGAGGTCATGTAATACGCTCGACCGACAGGGAGAGGAAAGACACCTTTCGCCCTAACTTCCATCCCTTAGTTTGAGCTTGCTTGCGAACTCAGAAGATTGGCATGTGTATGGCTGCGCGAGCGGGGGAGAAGAAGATTTAGACTTAGACGACAACGCCTAAAGCCGAGTTACCCCAACCGTCAGCAACCCTAGTAGTAAAGTTGCAAGCGGAGGTGAGATCAGGAAAGAGAAAACAAAGCATAAGACTGAATATGAAAGAAAGTCTCTCACTACTTAACTTAAGACTGAACTTTCAGTATAGGAGGAAGATTGAACTATTTAAGTCTATGATATTACCACGAGAGGATCTTCATCTCAAGCCTAAACTAAATTGAAGTAGATTCGTAGCAAGTCGGCAAATGTCCTTAGTGACCTTCGGGAAGGCATTAATCAATTCTTTGACTAACGATCCTCTTAGTTATAGCACCAGACGATTAGACGCAAGGAATGAATTCAGCAAATATATTATGAGACTCTTCTTCCCTTATAGTTCACTAAGGTAAGGCAATGAAATTGTTGATGCCGAGAATGCCCTTTTTTTTTTATAGAAGAAGCTTCCAATCCCCTGCTTGAGAATCCGGTCTTTGAGAAGGAGCTGCATGTGTTCTTGTTCGAGAATCCGCATCCCGTCGAATCAGCTGCGACGGAGTAATCGGCTCTTTAAAAGAAATCGAATAAGCTCTTTGCTTTCAAGGGTTAGCCTAGCACTCTTAGCAATTGAATCAATATTGAACATATCCGCGCACATAGAATAGGCTCTTAGCTGCTTTTAGTTATGAGTTCGTAGCCTGATCTACGACCACCCTTGCCTTCTTTTCTTTATTAAAAAGCCAAAGGGGTATAGAAGATAGATTGCTAGAACCAGGAAATACATTCTAAAAAGCAGAAGTCGTGCTAACAACCGTTGGCTCCTTGGACAGCAGGGACGGATACTGGCTTACTACTCTTTATAATAAGAAAGACATCCCGGACAGGCTTTATTTTAAAAGAAAGAATGCCAGCCGATGTCAAACTGTACTCCTAGTGTGAAAGATTGGATTATAGCAGCTTCTGTTATTTCACATCCGACTCGATAACAGTAAGAGCGACTTCAAGACTTTCAACCTTCAGCTTGGCTCTCGGGACTGAGACCGTCCTACTAGGAAAAGATTCTATATCCCATACGTGTTGTGTTAACAAGCGTGCTACTGGCTTGGCTTTGAACCGGATTGCTACTCCTTCGCTTGGAAGACCTACTGAACTCCTACTGGCTGAATGGCATTCCTACTGTCACTAACGGACTCAAAGCATTACTTCTTAGCTGGCTTACTACTTTATGGCGTACTTCCGGGACTATCGCACATGACAGGAGCTGGTTTGCTAGCGGACTTCTTTCCAGACCAGAAACTTATAGATGATTCCCCCTTTTGGTTTACGAGTGAAATCACCTGATCTAGCGAAAAAGACGTGGTTTTGAAAGAGATTCCACTTTCTATTTATCCTTTCTTCTTTAAGGGAAGGGAAAAGCAATGATATCGGCTTTTTCTGAGACAGTTTTCAGTGATCCGAGAGTGAATCAAAAAAGTAGTATACCTTTAATAAGCCAGTCAGCGCCTATGACTAACTACTGGTTACTCTGTAATCTCTTTCTTTCAAAGAATACACCAAGGATGGCAATCCATCCAATCCCGCCCGATAGCATTCTTTCTTGCTTGCAACTCTACTCCTTCGGTATGGTTTGATTCATCCGATAACTCGAAATGTAATAAGAGAAATGGAATACTACTTCACTCCTCCATCCTCAGGGGACTGAACTACAAGTGTCTTGTCCGCGCATCCATCCGTTTTCTTGCTTTACGTAGAGAGGCTATCACAATCGATAAAAAGGAGGTTCAGGATAGAGTAAAAAGGATCCTTCCAAAGCATAGAACAATCGATTGTCCCTGTTCCGTACTGTACTGGCTCAATTCAAAGAGTTACTTCTGATTCACACTTACTAAGCAGCTTTCAGGCCAATAAGCCTATCAGGAGACCGAGAAAGAAGAAAAGATAGGGTTCTTTCCTTATCTAGCCACACCCACCTAATTGAATTACTAGCTGACTTCTCTTAGGACTTACTCTCCCTTTGGCAGGGTAGCTTACTTGTGATGAAAACTTTTTAGCATTTCTTGCAAACCTTCCACCGGCTAATGCCTCCCCTATTTCCTCTCCTTTTAGTCGAGTTATTTTATACCTCTCCTTTTAGTCGAGTTATTTTATACCTCTCCCTACGGTCGAGCTACTTCGTTCCTCTCCCGCTCTGAAATAAAGCAGGAAATCGCTCTCGGAATGAAGCACCTTTCCAATGCCTAATGCCGCTCTGAAGTGAAGCAACCCCTTCAGATTCATGTGCACAAGCCTTTGCTTTCAACTCTGTCAAAGCGGTTCTTCCGACAACTGTGGTTCTTCCAAAAGAAGAAGGGACTAAGCACTAGGCCTTTCTTAGTCCGATTCTCTTCCTCTTTTTTTAATATGAAAAAACCTTGCCCTTACTTTACCATTCTTTCGAAGTATCTAGCACTCTCTCTCCTTTGCTCCAATCCAAGGGAATCATCAATCCCATTGGGGGATATGAAAGATGCCTCTTCAAGCTTCAACTAAGTTATTTACCTATAAATGACTGTTGACATGGATGAAAAACCTTCTTTCAGTTATGGATTGACTAGTTCGATTTAGGCTTTAAGATTGGAAGCTCTTTCCACTTTCATGATACAATAAAGTAAAGTAAGGCCGTTAAGGTAAGGGTCGAATATGCAGGAAGCCGCAGGCTTGGCTATAGTTGCATCGGTCGAGCTCTTTCTTCTCTCATCTCCGTATCAGTGCAGTTCAAGCTTGGCTAGCCCCTACTACTATAAAGCAGTGCTTAACGCCCTTGTATTTTTTCTATGACTCTATATATACAAGGAATCCCTACCATATTCTTAATGATTTGGAAGGGTTTTTGTAGTACTTCGTGATAGAAAAAATAGTCCAAAGATTGACCAAGGAGGGACTTCAGAATCTTGATGGGATCGCCCCTTCTTGTCGTCGGGTCCGCCCACCTCTTCGCTAATTGTCCAGTGGAGCCGGACGTGGAATAGATAAAGATCCAGGTGCTCTTCCTTATAGCGGGTCTCCGCTTGTAATAGTCCGTTATATAATTGAGAAATGACTCCTTTGTCTATACTTATGCACGACAGGAACAGTAACAGATCGTTCTTTCTTTCTCATTCATTCTTAACGACCTCTCTCTCTCTTTCTCAATCTGACCCTTCCGTGTACCTGACACTGATTCCCAAGCAGATTGGTTCTTGAGAATGGTCGCCACCTCTCTGTTCCTAAAAGAACTACTATTCGTTATACTTTATACCTACAGTTCCCATAGTACTATGAGCTCCCTGAACAGTTACATAATCGTTGCTACGAGGGCTGCCTGCCAGCCACCACCCTCATACTTTATTTAATGCTGCTGCGGTTAGCGCGGTGACCAATAGGGCACTCCCGAGGATGATTTTGAGCGTTCGGCTGTGCGTTTCCTGTCCTATGTTTGCAGCCTCTTCCGTGGCATTCCCTGCTTCCTGCCCCGCCGTAGCCTTGATTATTAAGTCCTTGGACTTGCCCCATGGTGTAGCTTGTTTGATTGGCCATCTCGCTATTGATTAAGGAGCTAATGGTTTCTGCAGCACCACTGCAAAGTAACTTTTCTAGGATGTTTCCGACCTCCTGTATGAGTATGTCGGTACTTATCCCCAGTTTTATGGATGCAACAAAAAAAAGACAAGCGAGGACGTTGTTCATGGCGAGCTGTGCGTCCTGGAGTGGCACCTCGCGTAATCCTGCCTGCCCCCGGCTAGTCCCTTCTACCCAGTCCCTGCGTATGCTGTCCTTAATTCTGGAGCCCCTCTCCGGCTCTTTAAGTCCACGTTCGGGCTTTTTTAGTGGGCTTCTTTTTTTTTGAACCTGCTCAATCACTGAGTAGAATGAGGCCAGCCATTAGCTTTAGGATTTTAACGGGCTTTAATCCAAAACCCCAACAGAACGGATTCGCCCTTAAGGTTTTGTCTTGGCTTTCCAGTACTTCCAAGTAGGGTTTGCCAAATAGTGGTTTTTTTTCGTCTCCTTGCTAAGAATGGGTTTCGGGGTCTTGATAAGATTCTTATTAATATAGGCTGCTACAGACTGAATCTTCTCTTCTCTCTTTCATGCTTCGTTCCATGGGACCTTTCTTTTTTTTCCTTTAATATCCCATTTGCATAAAAAAAGGAATTTGTTCTGTTGTTTCAGAGATAGATATGGGAGTAAGGGATGTAACTTTGAATCTTTTGTTAATGCTGGACTTTCTATTTCAAGTTTAGGAGGTATAGTGCTTATGTAAATAGTTCTTGTTTGTCTACCTATGATAGTTGTAGCTCCCCCCGAGGGGGACTCACTCAGGGGGGTACCGTTCCTTATTCTAAAATTATGATTTTGTCTTCCTTATTGAGGAAGATTCATCCACAATTCAGTAATAAAGATCGTACATGGGCTATTTCAGTAAGAAAGAACACCACGGAACTCCCCCCAATAGTTTCGCGTAAGCGACTACGTACCTCACTTTACAGCAGGCAAAAAGAAAAAGCGGAATTCTCCCTTAGGCTTAGGCAATTAATTAGCCGATGACGTTGAAAAAAGAAGCAAATCCAATGGGAATGGTAAGAAAATAACAATGGAATCAATAAGAACACGAAGCAACAGCAAATTACTGAAAGAATTCTGTTAAAGAGCACAACAAGAATCTTCCTGTCTATTACGCTCAGTCACGCAGAAAAAAGGAGAGTCCCCCAGCAAGACATCGTTCATAGACTAACAGAAGCCTTTAAGTGTAGGTCGGTCGTCGTAGCAAAGGAAAAAGATCAGGAAGGAGGATTCCATTTTCAATCACGTCGCAGTCAAGAGTGACAATGCCTCCAGAAACACCGCAGCTAAAATCATAAGAAGGGCATTGCCGGAATTTGATGGAGCTCAATGCGATGTTAAATTCCACAGAGGATGGGGGAGACTCTGCTCCTATGTTACCAAGGAAGACAAGAATCCTGTGGTTTGGGGCCCTTGACCAAATAATGGAGATAGCTGCTCCCGTCCGAAGCCGCATAAATACACTACCCACGGTTAATGCCTATATAAGTGCAATGACTGGTATGAAGTCTACGAGCAAGACAGCCTCAAAGATAGACTAATGCGCGGGTATAACAACAGACGAAATGTATTCGAAGACCTACGTGTTTTGAAAGAAAAAAAGAGGACTCTCGGGGAATAGCTCGTAGAATACTTAAGGAAAAACAACTGGCCGGAAGAGTCTTCAATAGAAGAAAGAAAGGAAAAAAACCTACTTTTGGACTGGATTGCATGCCAAGTAATACATCAAAGGCCAATCAAGACCAAGCAGCTATTCATATATGGGCCACCCAGCACACAAAAGACACTAATTATCGGCTTCCTGGCAAAGGTGATGCGCATCTACTTCGCAAGCTCCAGACGAAATGACTTCACCGGAGCGGATAACTACTATGATCTTTTGGTCTTCGATGAATTCCACGAGCCAGAAGAGCATGGAGTTATCACATCGGCAATAGAAACGGGGACTGCTTATGCAAACACACTCCTAAAATCGATGGGCAAGAAACGAAACTAGGATTGACACGAAGTACGGAAGGAGTTCAAGAACGTACCGATCATCATGATCGCAAACCAATTACCAAGAAAGTTCCGAACAAGAGGACCCCTCAGAGAAAGATTCATGCGGCTGCCCTTCTCCACAAATATTGATGAACTCCGCGAGGAAAGAGTCATAGCCGCTTTCTGGGGGTGCATAGAAAGAAGAGCGCAGAGGGCCGTCGCAATGCAAG
>CAOJBJ014849378.1:0-12660 GCA_948291685.1 Euphorbia celastroides | reverse complement strand
AATTTCAATAATTTTTAGTGTTGTTATATGTGACCGAGTAATGATATCTCTCGTTGTTGTTGAATCGGCAGGATGGGTGACTTTTGGGTTTTGGATACAGGTAAGATCTATATATTTGTGCACTTCTATAGATATATTTTTTTGTGCACGCATGTGAATTCTACTTTAAGATTATGTGTTTTACATTGGAATGTGTTCCTTTTATTCTCTCTACTCCATCCTTTATCTAATTATCGGTGTACCCCCTCTCACCCCCTAACTGCAAATGTACTTCCTTTTGTAATTGTGTATGCATGTTGGTTCTTTTGTTTTTGTTTTTATTTTTGACTGTGCACATCAAGATTCTGAAATTTGTATTATGTTTAATCCCTATTGTGAGCCGACAATTTTTTAAATCATGTCTTTGTCAGACATATGGCAATGGTCAGAGTTAACTAGTTTTGGAGACTTGCCTTCGCCAAGAGATTTTGCTGCTGCCTCATCTATTGGAAACCGTAAAATTGTTCTGTGGGTATCCAGCATTTTAAAAGTTCACATGCTAGTTTTGATAGGACTATTTGTATAATTCAGTTTAAAAAATTATCAATTGTAGGTATGGAGGCTGGGATGGCAAGAAGTGGCTGTCAGATGTTTATGTCCTGGACACAAGTAATATTTTTTCTTTCAATTTAAAACTATAGCTGACTGCTTGGGCTTTTTAGCTATCCTAATCATGTCGTTCATGGGGTATTTGTATTTTTTTGTAGTATCACTTGAATGGATGGAGCTTCCTACTACTGGAGTTCTACCTCCACCAAGATGTGGCCACACCGCAACCATGGTTGAGAAGCGTTTGCTTGTCTATGGTGGAAGAGGTGAGTGGGCCAAAATCTAATTCTTTCATATTGTTCCATAAGCTCTCATACTGCTTAATTTTCTTCTTGAGCATAGATATTCACCTCAAGTTAAACTAAAATTTACTGATTATTGTTTGTTTACCTGAATCTCCGTCAAGTAGTGATAATAATAAACTTGTGATAAAAGAAAAATGTGAAAGATAATGGCATGGCCATGAGCTCATGTAAATAAACACCCTATAATGACAGATTATGTGATCTTTCTCTTACTTTATTTGTTGTTTGTGCAGTGTCAAAGAATCCAAACAGAAAAATTGAAATACATCTCTTTGATGTGGTTTTACCAATGATAAATGCTATCAAGATTAACTACTATGTTTAATTTTCACATTGTAGTAGTATTTTTGTTCATCTTTGATTGATAGCTGATATATGTTTTGGTTTGAATTTCCTTGAGAACTATAACTAATTGATATATTTAACTGAAATAGGTGGCGGCGGGCCAATCATGGGTGATTTGTGGGCTTTAAAGGGTCTTATTGAAGAAGGTGTGTACTTTTAATCTTTTATTCTGAATTGTTTGAAACAACAAATTCCGGTGTGGCAGTGCCTGTTGATCTATTTCTGCCTCATGCAATCCCATTCAATCTGATTATTTGAAATGTTTCAGTTTTGATGACCATATCCATTCTGGCTTATTTTAGTTTCTGGTTGATTGTGTTGAATATGCTGTAGATAGGATAAAAGGAAGTATGGCTTGGGTGCTTATGAATCCTTATTAGTTAGTCTGAAATGGTCGATCTTTGGAAATTGGGTGGCTTAGCTGGTGCCTTTTTCTTGGTGTCATACTTAAGAATTTTTCTCGTCAAATATACTGATCAAACATGCCCTGTTCTGTCATGTGCTGCTGCGTCAATGGATCCCTAGAATTTGTAGAAAATGAGTATGTGAAAATTGCAGTCTTTTTTGTGATTGCATACAGTTGATGATTAAGTGATATATGTCCAAGCAGTAATTTATTACTGTATGTATGTGCTTTGCATTGTGATGCTTGCCTGTCTAACATCTTGCCTTGCGTCGATTTACATCTTATGTGCAATATGTTTTAACTTCAACAGTAATATGTAAGAATTTAATGGCCGAAATTCATGAATCTTTCTGTTATTAAAGCTGTTCAACACACACATATGGCGGGTATATTTTAATTTAGACGTTTAGATTTAGTTTAGATCAAATGATCTGGATTAAAAGTGATTTGAATAATCACTTTAAACATGGACCTTTGATCATAGATTTCAACGGGGATTAAAGGAATTGCCCACCAGTGGGAAATAAACGTTCAGAATTGGTCATATATATGAGTGTGCGCACGCTCGCATATAATGATCAAAGTGTGGAGAACGCGCTAATCTAATTTTGTGTACTGAGCCGGCAATAAAATTTCATCAGTATATTAT
This sequence comes from Euphorbia celastroides, assembly GCA_948291685.1. Taxonomy (NCBI): domain Eukaryota; kingdom Viridiplantae; phylum Streptophyta; class Magnoliopsida; order Malpighiales; family Euphorbiaceae; genus Euphorbia; species Euphorbia celastroides. Next base: position 10,367 of record CAOJBJ014849378.1, on the reverse strand, counting down.
TTTCTCTAAAATATTGGATCTTTAATACCTTCTTTATTGGGTCTACATGAATGTTTAATTTTTCTCAGTTAGTAATTTGTTAATTGGACTGAGGTGCTTTTCATTTTCTCTTTGCGGAAGGAAGAGAATGAAACACCTGGATGGACGCAATTGAAGCTTCCTGGTCAGGCTCCTTCTCCTCGCTGTGGCCACACAATGACATCCGGAGGGCACTATGTAATTAGATTTCTAGAAACTTTCTCATCTTATATTTTCGGATATGTTAAAATTGATGTGATTAAAAAAATCAGAAAATATTTCTATTGGTGTTTGCTGGTCTGAGGGCTTTTTGCTTGTTTTTTAGGTTTGCATAACCCGCAGCACAGGTTTGTTTTGGACCTCGTTTGTTTTAAACTGAACTTTTTTTCTCAGTCCTGTATGATCTATGATTCTCAAATTCGTTTTAGTATCATAATATCTTAAATTTTGCAATACTTGCATGCGTTCCTAGTAGCATTCTCCTTTTGTCTCTCTTTTATTCTAATTTCAGTTGTTATAAAAAAATCTCAGAAACCTTTTTTATTTTTTGAATTTAGCTGCTTCTTTGTTGCCAGAACTTTGATCAACTGAAAACCAATTCTACTATGTGATTGCTTTCATAAATTGTGAAATTCTGTGTCATGTTTTGTGAGGTTAACATCTGAATGCATATTAGACTATTCTCATATAAATCTGCTGTTTTTGTATATCAATATCAATAGTCTTAGTCATTTACTTTTTGATTAGTTATTTGGTGTACTACTCAGTGTTCTGCATGTGGTTGTCAGAAATTTTAGTCCCACCACAGCTCTGTCTCTCTCCATCATTTGTTCAGTTTCAATTGCTTAATAAGTTTTGTTGACTGTTTCTTTTATTTCTTGACGCTTCTTCAAATCTAAGCCAATTTTAACTGCTTATGTTCTGGAGCAACCTTACCAGAAAACTCTAGAATACGAATTTTTAACAAGAACTACTCATGTTGAACATAAGTTTCACTGGGATTCTGTCACCTTTGGGTTTAATTTTACCTTCTATTATCAGTGCGGATATAGTAGACTAGCTGTAGAAGTTTCCCGATGTGGATAAACAAGTAAAGAATTCAAATTGAGGGATCACAAGTTGTTTTTCTAATTTATTAACTGAGATATACACGATCTAAGGTTTAGCATATCACTTCTAGCTATTGACCTGGTTCAACCTCTATACTTTTTAAGGTTTGGGACAGAAGGTTACCTCAAATGGAACATCCAAATTTTCTTGGCTGTATGAATATTTTGTTCCAGTCTCATGTAAGAGGAGTTAGACTATTATGTTTGGCGGGATGGAAAGTTGTGATAAATTAAAAATTGCAACATAAATATCTCTTAATTACTACAACTTTCATCAAAGACTTTTGGTTTCTAAGCTTAATGGTTTCACGTGATTCAACAGCTTATTTCCCAAGGCCTTGATGATGTATTTCTTTTCCTTTTGCTTGAAAACTCTAATTGTTCACTCATAATTGTTACTTGGTAGTAGCAGTTTTTTTATTATTGATGCAAGTCCACCTCTTTTTGTTATGCTTTTTCAATAGGCTTCATATTGAAATCCTCTCCTTTCAGCTCTTTCTCTTTGGTGGGCATGGGACTGGTGGCTGGTTGAGTCGTTATGACATTTACTACAACGACTGCATTGTTTTAGACCGAGGTATGCAATTCTTAAAATTAGCAGGTGAACATATTTGGAACTTTTCCTGAACTTACATCCTTGCATGTGTAGTTTTTGCTGAATCTCTGTGGTTGAAATTTGAAATTGAAATCTGGTTGGAGTCATATTTTTGTAGCAATTGTTAGGTGAGAAGGCATAGCAATTGTTACTCACACACTTTGATCAAATTCTTCCAAATCAGGTGGAATTTGCACATCCACATTTTAGAAATTAATAGAATTTAATTGAATTTCACTATTTTGCATGTTTCATACCAATTAAGGGGATTCATTTTGAAATATTTTCCATGCGGAATCCATTTGCAAATGAACTACATATTCTCAATAAATTGAACCAAGTGATGCTCGAAATCCAAAATCAATCCTTTTGCAGAATATATCGAATGTGTCAGCTAAAACAATTCTGATTGATCCCAAATTTGTAATTGCTTCTGAACAAATTATTTTAATTTACCATGGTTCTCTCTCTAGGAAAAGTATCTTTTGGGAAACTGATTTCAGTTTCTTTTTTGAGCTCAATAACCTAACAAGTTATTTCTGGATGAAGGCAGTAATGTTGAAGAAACCAATGGTTTTACCTCCTATGTACTAGTTGACTTTACAAAGCATACGTGCGAACAACTTGAATTCTGCTGGTGGCACCTGGCATCACATAAAAACAAATCCTAGTTACTAAAAACAAAAAGTTATCAACATATTAATATCTCTTTTCTACTTGATATTTAGTTTTCTTACCTGAATTGTGGTCTTGATTTTGAAGTGTCTGCTCAATGGAGACGCCTACCGACTAATGGCGATCCTCCTCCACCTCGAGCATACCACTCAATGACATGTATTGGCTCCAGATATCTGTTATTTGGTGGATTTGATGGGAAGTCAACATTTGGTGATCTGTGGTGGTTGGTTCCAGAAGGTATCATATGTGCTTTCTAACTATATCTGGTTTCTGCACTGAGTTTGTTCATTGATTGTTGTGATGAAATTACTTAGTGAATCATCTTATTAACAAAGTTGCATCTATGTCTTCATTGAATTTCTGATATTTTCTTGTATTTGTGAAATGTGGTAATATAGGAAAAAGAAAAAATAAGGATGCTAGGCTTCTTTGCTCATAAATGTTAATCATAATAAGAAACTAACGGCGTAGGTTCAATTGATTGCATCAAGCATGATTTCTCTTCATTCGTTCTAATTGATTGTACCATCTCATTGTCAAGTTTTATAATTTAATAGAAACAACAAGCAATTGAAGGTGGAGTTCCTCTATCATGACCTGCAAAGTTACATCTACCGTCAAGTCTTTGCGAACTTAATCTAGACACATGAATAAGTCGTCTAATTGAAGAGCCATAAGGAGATCCGAAGTTGACTGTTGGTTTAGAAGTGGAAATAAGATCTTCATGTTCTGTCATTAACATGCTATGTGTTGCCTTTTCCTTTCCAGGGGACCCTATTGTGAAACGGTTGGTTGCATCACCAAGAAAAAGTGGTCCTGATGCAGGCATAGCAACAGATGGTACCCAATCTTTACTCAAGGTACGAAAGCGAAAACCCATGTTTTGTCAACATCATTTCTAACCAAGCCAATTTGATTAGTAGTTATTTGTCGAATTTGCCTAAACAATTAAAAGCGTAAATACTTGATACCGACAATCTTTTCCAAAAAATATTTATACATGTAGTGGAAGCAACTACTTTGATTCATTGTATTCATTCTTCCACATATGAATTTAAATATCATTCAACAAGTTGCAATATGTTTAACAAGGTAGTTCGTATAACTTAATTGATCATGAGTTAATAAATATCGATAAACTTTCGCTGAATGGTTTTGGTTTTTCTGTTTCATCATACATTTAATATTGAAGGTGCAAATGCCATTTTAGAATTATGGGAACTCATATGGAGTTGGTAAATGAGTCGTTGTATTTCAAATTTTACTATTGGATACGAGTCACTAGCTTCTCTCTAATCATTTGTCATGCATTCAACAATTCAATTATGTCCAAGTTACCCAAGTTGAAATTTTCTCGACTATCAACTTTGAATGACCTGTCATTTGTTCCCTAGGAAAGCCAAAGGGAAGAATCAGCACTATTGGAATTACAAAAGAGAGTTGAAATTTCTGTCTCACCCCAGAGTTTTAGACGTCAAATTGTTGATGAGTTACAAGATGGGGAGCTTCTCGAAATTGCTTCAAGATTTACGGGAGATACAATTTCTAGTAGTCAACAGGTTTTGCAATGCTCCTATTCTCAGTAATGCCATCTCTTTTTTTCGTATATGACTGAAAAGATTATGTGTTGGGAAAAAAAAAACAAAAGAAAATTCAGGCACTTCGTGCTCACTGGAAGCAGTCTTCACCAAAGGCTATACCACTAAAGGAGCTTGGGCCTTTGCTTCGTGACTATCAACGACTGGTTACTCGTCATCATTTGTAAGGATTATCTTACACTTACCACTTATTTTAATTCACTGAATGCATCAAGGGGTAGACTGCTTTCATCTGCCAGCTTGTCAAAGTTATCTTTTTGCCATTTAATGCTTTACTGAAGTTGCAATACCATATTATTTAAAATAGAGTTTGCTATGAAATCTCTGAATCTTTGCGCTTGAGCTTACTACAAGATAGTTTTTATGCTTTAAATTCTTTTATGAAATTTGCTATTAATGCTGCAAAGACTTCAAAGATAATAATTTTGTCATTTATCGATTTATCATATTTCATCACTATATTTTGTGCTCTTGTTCGGTGGTTGCGGCGAGGAAGAAGAGAGAATAAACAATTTCAGGGTTCTCTATTCTCTTTTCTGTTAAAGATATCCGATAACCTTTATTTCCCTTCATCTGAATGAAGTTGTAGAGAATTATACTCTAAATTGCAAATATACAAGGGCTATCGTAATGTATTTTGCAAACTTTGCTAGTTGTGAACATCAAGAATAATACAGATACTATTGTTGGGCCTTCCTTATCAGTTTAAACTTTTGAGTTAAACAGTTCTATGACATGGTATTAGAGTGAGTCTCTTGGATGAAGATGTTGATTGTTCAAATCCTGGCAGCTCCGTTTGCTGAATTAAATTGAAATACACGGTAGAGCGGGCCTGTGTTGTACCCACTTCAAGCCTAGCATGATGAGATTTTTTAAGAATTATATAAATACTATGATTCAGGCTACCTGTCATGTTAGCTGTTGGGTTTAAGGTTTCCATGACACTTAGTTTTTTTCCCCTTGGAATGAACTCAACAATATTCAAATAAACAATGCAAACTTTAATGGACTTTAATGGCGGTGTCTTATTCAGTTGATGTGAGATCCAATTCAACCAAACGTTTTGAGTTGCTCGTTTAGTTTATCTAATGATGCTTTATGACGGTTAGAGCTGTTAAATTTAGGGCTTGTTTGGTATCTTTTTCTAGTGTGGTAGCAATGACAAGACTAGATATGAATCTTATTCTGATGACCATGAAATTATGCGAATCGTGTGATTTTGCTGACTTTTGATTTTTCTCCCCTCATTTTAAAATAGTTGGGGAGTTCAGCTTTGATTTGTATTTGAGTAGTTCAAAGTTGTATTAATTAATTTTTTTACTGTGCTAATATCATTCTTCTCATGTCAGAGAAAAAAATGGGGCTGACTCGCTCTTTCAGGAGTCAGGATTTCCTTGGAAATATACTTACCATTTTTATCATGTAAAAAATGCTTCTCAGGTATGGGCCAGTGCAACTTGCTTGCTTTTGCTTTTGTGTGTATATCTTTGCATATATTTGTACAATCAATTTTTTTTTGACGACTTCTCTAAGTAACTTCCGTTGCAGAATACAGATTTCTACTCGCCTACTTGAAATTGTCTCATAATGCTATATTTTTTTAAATGTTGAGATATTGGAGTACTGTCTGTGGTTATGCCCTGAACAATAAAAATAGCAGTCCATTGTTTGGTAGTGTAACTAAAACTTTAATCTGTTTTAGACTTTTAGTCTCTGATAAACTATCCATACCCTATACTTCTCACAATTATACTTCTTTTTTTCGTTTTCCTCTATTCTCTTGTTGTCTAACAATTCTAGAATCATTTAATTCTCTGTAAAAATTAATTATTATCTTCTATAAATTTCAGCTGCGGATGGATGATGTCCCAAAGCTGCTGGCTGAGTATAGACATTTTGTTTCTGATTGAGGAATAATTTGGTGTTCTTTTTTGCGAGAAAGCCACTACTTGGGTTAGTTTCTTTTTTACTTTATTGCTTAAATTATGATCTGATTCCCGGCTTTCCTGGATGAGACTCGATCTTATGCTTATAAAATTGTATGACTAATAAATGTTTTACTGTTACAGTGACAATATTTAAGTTTCTGATGGTTTGCTTGTATCATCATCTCTCTGGTTATTTTTGTGCAAGTTGCTCTACTATATATTAAGTGTTCTTCATCCTGCGAACACAGATTGTAGTGAAGTGAGAGTTGACCTTAGGAAAACATTCTTGAGACTTAGAATTAACATTTCCTTTATTGTTCTCAGAATCTCAATAGTAATACATCATAGAGAATTCACAAAACTTTATACAACAGAGTTTTGTATTTTAGAAGTTTATTCAATCTACAACAACAACAACATTACCCCAAATGCCTAACAAGGCTCCCGCGCAAGCAGGGTAAGGGGGGGTCGGGTGTACGCGCCCTTACCCCTGTATAGAGAGGCTGTTTCCAATTGACCCAAACGTGGATTTGCAATAGCTATCCGTGACTTCACAACAAAAGAAGTTCGGACAGTTTAATGAAGCATTTTGCTTTAGTCCATTACAATCCAAAGCCAAAGAATGATGGATCTTTGGCCCCATCGAAGCAATGGACAAAAGTTTATTCAATCTAAAACATGAATTATCTAACAGAAAAAAGAGCATGAAATTAGACACAAGGCTAGTAAATTTTATAGGTAAAAATATTTGAGAGTTTAGATTATAGATTCTTGCTGAGCTCTTCCAGTTTGGCCAACCTTAGTCTTTCACTTTCTTTGAGCAGCTGGTAAGAAACAAAGATATTTCAAATTGAAAACAAATGGAGGGATTCTATAGTAACAGTGGTAGTTTGGGTTTGCTTTTCTAGAATGTTGTCCCAAAAACCACTGCTTTAAGGTTTCGTTAGAAGCAATTGATTTTGGTTTTAGGCAAACAATATCAAACAATTCCTAATCAAATTTCATAGAGTCCAAAAAATGTTGTCCAAGGTTAAAATCTGTTGTTCTAGAAAAAGTTTTTGGGGAACTTTTTAGGATAATAGTTGGAAAAGCAATACCCAATGGGCCTGAGAGATTGTATACCTCTATCAGTGTGCTAACTAGTTGAGCTTTTTCCTTGTTTTTTTCGGTGAACGCTTCCAAAGCTTCTTTATATTCTTTCTCCTGATCAAAACGAAATCGATATAGCATTTTTGTCAAATTAATATGAAACGAAGGTGTTACTTAAATTTAATGGAAACCCGAACCTTCTTTTGGCAGCTTTGGCCTAAGGGCTTAAGCTCCCTATTGGCCATATCGATCCTTTTGCGCAAAGTTGCCACTTCCTTTCTCATTGGATCCCATGAAACTTCAAGTTCCTTTAGAAAATACAAAGCATCAGAGAAAAACAGGCGTCTTGTTATTATGTTTTGCTGAAATTGTGGACTACTTCAATAGAATTTGGAGTCAAAGGACATACTTCCCAAATATGAGTCAATCTCCTCGTTTCTTCTTCTGCTCGGGTTAATTGAAGTGCGACTTTTTCTTTAACCTCGGTTTTTTTCCTCTGAATTTCTTCTTCTCTAGCTTCAATGGTGGCAATGTCAAACCTTGAACTCTCGTCTTCTTCTTCATTTTCCTCCATTGATAATTTCCCGCTGCTTCCCATATTTTTCATCCCTTCCTTCTTTAGTCCTCACAACTTCATATGTAATTTCCTTATGAGTTGGATACCTGAAGTTGTATCCTTATTTAATGGATACATACATATTCATATATGTGTTTATGTTGTCTGGTATTTGCTTTTGCTTTAAATTTCACCCATAGTACAACCATTGCTTCATTTAGAATTCATTCTATGGGAAGCAAGGGAAGGGAAGATATATTATTTCTTACTCAAGATTGTGAACAAATAAAAACAATTGAATGTTGCGGCTTTCTGTTGCATTTACCTCTTGGAAAACAACCCGAAAAGGTCTCCTACTAAAGTCAGGAATAATAATATGATACTACTTTAACTTTTACCAATAATTAGCCAAACTTCTTATGCTTATATATTTTTCTAATAGGGGACAGTTACACAACAATAACTAAGTTTTAACGTCACTGAGATAGGCTAAGTAAAATAATCAATGTAAATTTGACGCCTATTTTTTAATGTTGCTTCCCTCTATGTTTATGTTTATCTTTGCTATTTTTATATATTTTTGAGTTTCATACTTTCTATGTCATATGTTCATATCCCTTAAAGAATTGCCTCATAAAAGTGGAGGTCGCAGGTTCCAGCTCAGTCGGTCCTGAATGGATACAAAGTTTTATAAGAATGTAATAAAATAAATACATAATTCTTGTAATTTATTTGCTACATGTCGCATCAAATTTTTTTGACGAATGTGCTCATTTTCAACCACTCGCTGTTTGGTTTTTGAGTTCAGAAAAAATGGGATTTACAAAGAACCAGATAGAGTGAGATAGTGAGAGAAACTATTTAGTTGTGGAGAATTACTCCTATTTTCCAGAAAATTTCCCTTGGAAAAAGGAAAATTAGCATTTGATGTTTAGTTACAAAAATTTTCCAAAACAAAAAGTGGAAAACTGCTTTCCAAGATATAAGCAATTATCATTATTGGTGGAAAACGAGTTTTAATTGTTTTCAAAATCTCCTCATTTGGAAAAGCACGGAGTCTTCCAAATTTGTGCTATGAATTAATGAGCGTCATTACTCATTTCTTCATTTTTTACTTAACTATTTTATTTCCTTTTATTTTACAAATATTAATTTGTAGATCTTAGTATATTATAGTTGTAATCAATTCTAAGAATGGATTCAATACATAGCAAGTTTTAAAAGATTTGGCACGCGAAATTGTTTCTTTAATTATACTAATTGAAAATGAAAAATTATATGTAAAATTATTTAAATTGTGAGTAAAATTTTACATAATTGTTTTAGCTTTTATTTGCAATGCATAGTTCAAAATTTGATTAAATCAGTTGATCATATTAAAAGAGTTCAAAGTTGTCAACAATAAAATTTACTCTGCTTCGAAAAATAGTGAAAATTCATATCAACAAAACAAGTTTTCCATTTTCTAACTTTTTATTTGGAAAATGGAAAAATGGAAAACTTAGAAAAAGAAAAGAAAAGAAGAAAATGAAAATTTAAAACATTTTCCATAACTAGGCCTTAAAACTTTGAATTAAGAAAAAAGAATAAAGTTACATCTGTTCGACAGATATGTTCAAATCTACTAAACTATAACTAACTTGATTTACTGATCCAACATTCTAACTAATTTATGTACAACTCAGCAATATAATTAACATGATACAAATAACTAGTTAACACCCCTGGCTTTAATGTATCTCATGATTATGTTAGCTGCTGTAAGATGTCCTTGACAAGGAGCTTCTAAGTGTTAAAAAAGCTTGTGCACTGAAAAACAGATATTTGGTCTTCCATTTGATAAATAAAATAGTTCCCCTCTTAGTTTTTTTAGACCCCGGCATAAAGCCGCCTAAGCCCGTATTAAATGAGATGGGTTTGGACAAGAATAATAACAATAAAACCCGACCCGGCACGAAACCGTCGTGGCCCGATAAATATATGAGACGGGCTTGGATTTAATATTGAAACTCAAGTTCGGCCCTTGGGTTGGGTTTAGGTTTTACTTATCTTATAAAGGCTCGGCCCGGTCCGAGTCTGACTTCTATTTTACATGAATTGGACCGGGTTTGGGTTACATATTTTTTTGCTAAGTCCGATGGGGTTTGACCCGAGGCTGCCCTAGCCCGGTCCATGCCCATGTCTAGTTTCTTTGTAAGCAATTGTATCCTGTAACCAGGGACGGAGATAGGGGGGCCGGCGGGAGCAGTTGTCCCCCCCACCCACCCCCCCTAACCGCCGGCGACCTTAGTAAGTCCGGTATTTTGTCCTCCCCGAAATCTGGCCGGAAATTACAGAGATAGGGGAAAAGAGAAACCTAGCCGCGTGGAGAAGAAGAAAGAAAAGGGGGGATGGCTGGTTGGTTCAAAACGACACAATATTGGTTGATTTTTTTTTTTAATTTTAGTAATACAAAACGACGTTGTTTTGTATCATACGAATTCTAATTTCAAAACCCTCTTTTCCCCAATTCCCCTTCTGTATTCATCGACAAAAAAAACACCCTTTCTGCTTCTGTATTGCTGGCTGCTGCCCGTCCTTCAACCCGCCGTTGCTTTCGTCGGAGCACCGCATCTCGTCGTCGCCGGAATCTGCCACAAACTCGCCGCCGGTCGTTAATAGGTAAGTACTTTAATTTTTATTTTCTATTGACAGAATCATTATGATTTCTAAATGAAATTAGTTAGAGTTAGTAAAATTGTGTTTGAAATTAGTTGTTAATTTAGGAATTATCATTTAGGAATTACTTATTATTGT
>CAOJBJ014845835.1:0-11149 GCA_948291685.1 Euphorbia celastroides | reverse complement strand
ATACTCTATCTTTCTCGGTCATAATCCCATCTCCTGGAGCACAAAGAAATAAAAGTCGGTCTCACGCTCGTCCACTGAAGCCGAATATTGGGCATTGGCTATGGGAGCATCTGAAATTGCTTGGTTAGAGATACTTTTACGATAACTTGGTTTTGTTCTGACACGGCCTCCAGAGCTCTTCTGTGACAACCTGTCGGGTACTTACCTCACCGCTAATCCCATCTATCATCAGCAGAGCAAACACTTAGAGGTTGATTTTCATTTCATTAAGAATCGCGTATCTCGAAAACTGCTCCGTGTTGCCTACACTCCTACACAGGATCAAGTAGTCGATTTTCTGACCAAACCCTTACCCAAGGATAAGTTTGTTAAGTTTCGAGACAAGTTGAGCATTTGTCAGTTACCATGCTCAACTTGAAGGAGGTTATTGAAGTATTACTCCCTATATAATTAGTATTCCTAGTTTGTATATAAGACTACCTTTTTAACATTACTTGTCGAGGAAGAATACTAATTCTAGTATAATTAGTATTCCTAATCTAACAATGAGACTACCGTTATAGTTTTCCTTGTATAGGAAGAGTCTCATACTATATATATACTTGTAATGTTGTATTATTCAATATAGTGAAATCACAAGTTTACAAGCATTGACTCTCTAATTATTCGAAAATGTTCGTTATTTAGCGTCAAGGATACCAAAGCAACAAAAAAAAAACCAAGTTCATAGGGTTAATAAGACCTTTTGAAAATTGAGAGGAGCAATTCAGTTTTTTTAGTCAAATGCATAGAGCCTCCTATATATTTGGCATTTTTTAAAAACAATGACTGAACCAAACCTCTACATATTGCTTTCTTGCATTCAATCAAGAGGCCTATATGCTGAATTTTGTCATATTAATTTGCACCAGAAAATTTACTACTAAATCTTGTTATCCAGTTGCGCTTGTTAGTTAAGGTAAGGTAAAAGTGAAGGATCCCTGAACAAATGTTATTGGTCGCGAGCTTTTCTTAATCGAAGAAGAATTTTGAATTATTTTACCAAACGTTTCTATCCAAAAAAGCTTAATTTTCAAGATTTTTTAAGACAAAAATCGTACTATAATTCAAGATCACTTTTTTTTGTGATGACAACGGAACAAGAATTGTAAACACACCCTGACATATTTTGGACTTGACTAATAGATTTTAGCCGTTGGTATTAGTTAGACGACGTTTGATTTATTTTAGGTTGTCTATCTGATTCATCGGAACCTTACCCAGTACATCTAAATTCAATTCCGATAGTACGTCTGAAAATGGTGGGTGAGTATTCCAATAAAAATTCTTTACATTCACAAAATTTGAACCCAAGATTATACATAAATGATACTAAATTGCTTACTGATACAGAAATGTTTTGAAATTTTTATTCCACTGACACCAATAATCTGGTATGCTGATTTCAAACTTCCCTCGCAACAAAGATTAAACGAGCTCAAAAGTTGAAATAATTAGGTGAAAATAAAAGAAAAGCACACTACAAAAACCATCAATTTGTAAAAGCAGCAAACAAACTGCAAAACGGCACTCATTTCCAAGTCAATGAGGTGTAAGAAAGAACACAACACACAAACAGTAAACCAGCAAAAGATATTTAATAAAATCACTCAAAAAAACTGCACAGTAGTTTTATGGATATACGTAAAGATGTCAGAAACAAATGCTGCAGATACCACAGAGTTGCAGAACACCACTCATTATAACTCTCTCCTCCCTCTCTCTCCTCTCCATGCATATAAATTTTTACCCTTTTGCCTAATTTCTCCATTTTCCTCCATTATTAACCATGTTAAACTCTGCAACAAGGTCCCCTTTTACTCAAACCCAATGGCAAGAGCTTGAACACCAAGCCCTAATTTACAAATACTTAGTTACAGGAACTCCAATTCCCTCGGAGCTCATTTTTTCTGTTAAAAGAAGCTTGGAATCTTCTCTTTCATCAAGAATCTTTCCCCATCAGTCAAGTAAGTAAACAAAGATTCCATCTTTTCATCAAATTTGGGTTGTCTGATGGGTTGTCTGATGGGTTGTCTGAAATGGGTTATGCTTGTTTAGTCAAGTAAGTGTGCAAGGATTCTTTCTTTTTGTGAAATTCGGGTTGTCTGAAATGGGTTATGCTTGTTTAGTCAAGTAAGTGTGCAAAGATTCTATCTTTTCATCAAATTCGGGTTATTTGACGGTTTATCTGAAATGGGTTTTCTTTGTTTAGTCGGGTGGGGCTGTTTTCAGGTGGGTTACGGCAGAAAATCCGACCCGGAACCCGGAAGATGTAGAAGAACCGACGGGAAAAAGTGGCGGTGCTCAAAAGAGGCGTACCCGGATTCTAAGTACTGCGAAAAACATATGCACAGAGGGAGAAATCGTTCAAGAAAGCCTGTGGAAACTCAAACTAGTTCAATGTCTTTGAACCCGGTTTCCATAAATAGAAACCCGGACCCGAACCCGAACCTGCTTTCTAATTCTTCTTCGCCTTCTGCTAACTCGCCTTACTCTTTTTCCCCTCTTTCTTCTTCTTCTTCTCCTGTGGAATCTGATTTGTTCCAGAATTCAAATATCCGTGCAAGTCCTTATCTTTACCCGAATTGTTCGAGTTCATCTTCTGCTCGTGTTGATAAAGACTACAGGTTTGTTTAATTTTTTGAAATTCATCTTATGTATTGTTGAATGGTGTGATTAATGGTTGTGATAAGTTGATTAGGTATTTCAATGGAATAAGAGAAGGATCGGAGGAGAGAGCATTTTTTCCGGAATCATCAAGAACCATTCAAGATCCCTACAACATAACAAGGTCTGAAATTTGAACTCACAATTTTTTTAATTTACGCCATTTATATGCATCTTCCAGTTCTAATTTGCCTTAATATTTCGGTTTAGCAATTTGCCGATGAATGCCACGTCCTACAAAAGCTTCAGTCAGTCCCAATTTGAAGCTCTAGCAGCAGAAACAACCTCAAAACAACAACACGACAATGATCATTGTTTTGTTTTAGGCACTGACTTCAAGTCAACGGCAGCATTAACAAGGCCAGTGAAAACGGAAAAGGAATCCGAAACCCAGAAATCATTGCACTATTTCTTCGGCGAATCGTGGCTCGATCTTTCTTCTTCCAGCACATCAAGGCAACAAACTGGTAACCAATTGACTAATCATTCCAACTTTATTCCATTCAATTTTAGTTTCATTTTCATTCAGATTTTGTAAATTCTGCTTCATTAACTATTTATTAGAATCAATAAATTTGAAATAGTTTTGAACATCATTTAATTTCGATTAGTTTCATATAAGTTCTAGTTTCATGAAATGTTAATAAATATTTAATAATTATTCAGTTATAATTTATGTAATTGAAGTAGATTTTATTGCCCCATTATTGAATGCTTTTTCTTCTTTTTTTCTGCAGATGGTTGAAATTAATGTCAGCAATGGGTTGGATTGAGCAGGGCCAAAAGAGTACTGGGGACTGATGAAATGAGTGGCTAGGGTTGAATTGTTAGATGAGGGGATTTATGTCTGTTAGTTGAGTTCGAATCTTTAAATATCTAACTATGTTCCTCTTCAAAAGAAACATGTTTTTTGGGATAATTTGTTGTGTTTTGCTGCTTTCAATGGAAGCATCTTTTATTTTCACCTGTACTCTATGACCTTCCCTTGTCTCTGTGTTTTTTTTTTTTTTCCATTTTTTCGCTTTTATATTCCAACATCTTTTTCTCAAAGACCATGTTACTAAATTTGTTTTATTTTAATACACCAACAAGTTTAAACAAAATATGTAATTAGGAAAAAAAATACTGAGTGAAATAGTAATTTAGAATTGATATAAATTCGGTTTCTTTATTAATTCAATAATTGCTAAATAGTAGTTAAGTGTTGTTTTTTGTTTGATATCGTGTTTGAAAAAATTTCAAGTTCCATATTCTTACCTTTAGTAATAAATTGTTTATACTTATGATTTTTTGAAACAAAGTGAAATGTTTATGTTTATTGTAAGTCGAAACTCTATCAGATCAAGAAAATTTTCTGATCCGGTTGTGTCCCTATTACCCTAGATAAAAAAAATCGCCATCTTTACTTATGGAAATTCTTATTAGAGATCGCTCATTCATTTTCATTTATCTAGTTTGGTAATTTTTCGCGGTATTTGATCTCATAGGTAATCGATGGCTGTAAGTTTTCAAAAAAAAAATAGTGGCTGTAAGTTTTCAAGCATGGGGTTATTTCATGTGTTTAATGTACGTGGTAAACAACCTACTTAAAAGTATACTTTAAATTAATTGAGTCCTTTTTAATTAAAGATAGGAAACTGGTTTGAATGGGGATGATCAGGATGGAACCTTAAATCCTTCAAAATCCTAATTCTTCATAAAATAGAATAAAGAAGTACAATAAAAAAACTGGGAAACTAATTCAACCCAAAACAGTTGAATCGAAGGGTGAAAATAGTTTAACCGTACAAGTTAATCTATACGAAATGGGTTTTTGATTGAATTGAAAAGTAAAAAAGAGGTGCAGCAATGGTGAAATGCAGCTCTCAGTAGAGAAAGAGTAAAGAATTTAAAAGAGAGATACTATTCTTCTGGCATTGACATGTCTGCTACAAATAACTACTCACTGAATTCCTTAACACTTTTCTGTTTCTCTGATAGATTACATCTGGTATTCATTGAATTGTATCACTTCCATCTTAAATTTTTTTCGGTCGAAAATTTTTATTTGGACACAGGAACAATTGAATTTTGTAGTTTTGCATATACTTTACTTGGTACTAATTAGTTGTTTAAACTTCGAAAAAATATATTTGACTATAGAGTTAGTAGTCAAGTTTATATGATCCTTTTGAAAGTCACGCCTTAGGTTTTGTTGTAAAGAGAATAAAAAGATAAATTATATTTTCACGTGTTTTGATAGATGTCATTTAGAAGTAAATGAGTTATGTTCTGATATAACTATGAAGATACTAAGTATAATAAATTTTTTATACAAATTCGACTAACAATTGATGTATTCAGCTTTTCCTTCTCAGTAAAATATGAAACTTCTAAATAATTTTTTGTATTCAGTCAAACTTTGGACCAATAAACCTTTTACTCAGTCTCTATTATGCTATGATCATATGATGGGATAAGGCGGTGTTATTTACTTATTTTCCCTTACTTTAAAGTGAAGTTGAAATTGAAGTAAAAGAACCAGTCAACGATTAAGTTAATGAAAAGGGAATGATGATCAGAGCCATTCAGTGCATAGACTTTTTCAGTGATATGACTAAACATCAGAAAGATAAGAGAATCATCACAGCTTTCTTCTTCTTCTACTGTTTCACTGACACAACATAATCCACTCTTTTTCATATATTTTTTTAACAATCTTGTATATATTATTTATACTGTAGAATGTGGGCAATTTATTAATGGCTGACGTACTCAATTTCTTCTCGTCCTTTTTGCATTTTTGTGAAATTTATTTAGTTCAGCGAGAACAATTATTTCATCATAGATATGGATAGTCATAATTATGTATTCATTTTAATTTCATAAAATATCTCATTAAAACAAAATTTCTTACTTAAATATTTTGATTAAAATAAATAGAATTTAACTAAACTGAACTGAATGAAAAATAAATTAAAAAAACAAGACTTCTAATTATATTAGAAACATTCATAGACAATAAGCGTAATTCAATAGAACTCTACTCATCTATTTTTTAATGGAATTTTACAACACCGATACAGTTGAGCTCTTACTGGCTTGAATAAGACTATATTAATAATTAAAGTTTGTATTAATTATTGTTTCCCTCAATTATCTTCTTATAAAAGCAATAAAATTTATCTCACACAAACAAGACATAATTTTTTTTTATAATAACAAAGACATAATTGTATTTTGAGGAAAAGAAGAGATTCACATTAAATCCCGCTTTGAAGTTTGAAGCTCAGCCATGAGCCAACAAGGACATAAATAATTAATTTACCAAAAGAATTAAGACAACTAAGATATAACACCATAAGCAACTCAATCTCCTTTAAGTATCAAAATCTAAATAAAGTACATTCTTTGAGTTAAGGAAAAAAATAGCATGAATTCAACAATTTTTAATATTTCAAACAAACTTATTCCTTAATCTTTTCAATTTAGAGCTAATATCATTTATATTAAATTGTTTCAATTGACATAAGAAAAGACCAGCAATGAACTTGTTAGCAAACATCAATAAAGACGTCAATTTTTTCCTACGATACCAGGAAAACAAATGCTAAAGTGAAATTTCCACATAAGGGAGACAGTGATTTATCTAAAGAGGGTTTCTCTTAGCTTATAGCTGATGATTTGTTTGATTGTAATCTGTTTTTTACTTATAAACTGAAAAAAGTAAACAGATGCAGTCTAATAAGCTGAAATCTGATTATAAGAAAATTATAAGCTATAAACATTAATCCACTAACAAACCGAAACACGCTTTGACATGCTCCAATTGTGATTTTCTTACACAATAAAGCTTCGATCTTTAAGTTCTAATTTCCATTTCTCAGCAGTATAATTGGAATGAAGGAATGAAGGGAATTAGGAAAGGAAAAAGGGATGTTTTCTGACGTGGCACTTATGTGGGCTCATTTTTTGTAGTTGAAGGAGGCTTTATGGGCCCATTTTACAGTACTGTGAGCCTATATGAAGGGCCCACTAATTTAATTAGAAGTGTAGTGCGAGAATGGAATATGGGCTTTGATAATTACCAGCTTGTACTGGTTAATGGCAAGGACATAAAAATTGGTATTGGTTTCTTATACCATAATTTTACTTGAAGGAAATTTTTTGAACTACAGTTTGTAAAAACAATCTCGAGAAAACCCCAATTTTATTTTTATTAGATCGGTATTAACTGATTTTTCAGGGTATTGTTATATGCTTCTTGAAAAACTATGTGAGCACATGTCATCAGGATAAAATAAAGAAAAAAAAAGTTTTGAGATTGTATAAGATGATACCAAATATGCCCTTCCAATGCAACAAGTTCATTGTTATATTATATACTTCGTTAGTTGGCTTTGTGGTTGTGGCACTAAAAAGAGCAGTCTAATACATGAAACATCTCACTTCGAGAAATGAATACCGGGTAGCTGCTAATTTTTAAGAGTATGATACATTCTCTTCGACAAACAATAACTAAATATTTAATTACAATTGCATTAACTATTTTGAAAGGCGAAATACATCATTTTTTTGAACTTGACATGGAAAGTCGGATATAACATTGAACTTTCAAAAGTTTCAACTAGCCCTCTAAACTCGTGCTTCATTATAAATATCGATTAAGACAGATTAGAAAAAAGACAAACAAAGATCACATGTCTGATTAAAAGAAAGCATCATGAATTTAATTGACTCAGAATTTAGAGCAAGAAGCATGCAGTCACTGCCATTGCAAAAACCCAGCCTTAATATATTCTCCAAATTTTTCGAGTCACTCAAAAATATCTGTCATTTAGCTGCAGACTTCAGAATTATATACAAATAAACTAGAATTATCAATAAGGACAAATTCTATGACTTTCTTTCTCTTGTCCCATCATTATTATGCTCAAGACAACACCCCTCTCTCAAGAACAGAAATTTCGTTTTTAATTATATGAAAACAATGTTCTTGTACAATGTAAATTTTGTTGGCTTTCTTGATATTTATTTAATTATTTATTTATTTTGTTAGAAAAAAACAGAAAAGTGTACACAGTAGTAGTAGGGTATAAGGGAACTCTAGCAATGATAGTGATGTTTTCGGAATCAAATTGTATTTCCCTTTCATTTGTTTACAAGTTTACAAATTTGATATAGTTACAAGATTTAGTACCGAAGCTCTTGAATGTTTTTATTTTGATTCGGTTTTAAAAAACTTGAATTTAATTATTTTATGATTGAAGTCTTATAAATCATTAATTGAGAGTTATGAAAAATAGGTTGCAAAGTTTTTTCATTTTTACGATAAGTCTTGTCTTAGGACATGTTTGTCTTGCTGCAAAAGCAAGTTAAGGTTGTATTGTGTTTGTCGTACTTGTTTGTGTTTTAACTCCGGTGTTTTGTTTTTAGTTTTTAGAATAATCTGTTTTTGGTCTGCGAATCATATTGTAAAGTTCTTAACTATATATGCAACAGATTCTTCAAAATGTAGAAGGACATTACTTCATATTTGTTCACCTTTAATTAGAACTGTAATTGTTCAAAAAAAATTATTTGACGTATTTGATTGCGCCTTTTGTTTTCAATTTCTGTTTCCTTTTCCGTTTCTATGTTGCATAAGTTAAGCATTGACATAGAAAAATAAGCCCAACCCATAAATTTCGAGCTTTTCGAGTCTTAGCTTGGACCGAACCTTACAACAAAACTTGAGGCTAGGCCTGACTTATTTGAGGCTGGCACAATGGAGCCGGGTGGTACCTTGACTCGTGATCCGGTCTACTAAATATTGTGGCAACTGCTTCTAGTTGTTGATACATTTTTTTTCACTCTGCAACAGCTAATGAATGACCATATCCTACGATTGTTCAACTCCTAAAACAACAAAGCAGCAATAGAATTATCAAACAGTACTTAGTTTTTCGCTAGTTAAAATATATATCAAATGATTCCTAATTAAATAATACTATCAATCCAAAATTTTATGCAAAATCATGATGTTTTGTTTCAAAAAAAACGTGTAGAATGGATAAGTTATAAGCCATGTAACATACAATGGGGGGAGTGTCGCGTCTGAGATGCAGTGAACTTGTGGACAGTAAAAAGAGAAGAGAATAATATAAAGGATGGGAAAAGCATTTTAAATAAAGGAGTTGAAATTTTAGGCATCGGAATTTGTTGCTTTCTTTTCTTTTAATGGCTAAATGCCAGTCCCCTCTGTTGAGCCACTCCACTACTCTTCCTTTTCCCTATCAGATTTTTCCATCAATGTCACACATCACCATTTACCATTCCCTTCTTACTCCATTATAACAAGTATAAATATACACTTTACTCCCTAAACTTTTAAATATTTGGCTTGTTGTATACTCCACGAAATTTTTGGATCTCTAAGCTTTTATATGTTACATGTTAACTTTTGATAGAAAGGAAAAAATGACATCTTTAAATAGTCAAACTAATTAGAAGCTGACACGTTGCATTTATGGGGTTGAGATATGCAAAAAGAAAACTAACTTTAAGGAATTGCGAGATACAAAATAACCTTTTATATCTTTAGAAGGACAATAATTAACCTTTTATAGCTTAATATGTTGAAACAATAATTAAATTTGAATTTTATCATTTACATTTTTGGAATGGGATGAGAACCCTTAAAGTTAGCTACGTCTCAAACAAATGTCATTGAATATTCATGTAAGAAAATAAGAGAATCAAGTAACTAATGTATTTTATGCCTTTTACATTGCATATAAAAAAAAAGTTAAGCTCCTGATTTGATGAATCATTTTCTCATGTGACTATATTATATTGTACTCACACTATATAAATTCAGCTCTAATGAATCCAATATAGAAAGAAGATAATGAGAATCCAAGGAAGTGATATACTTCACATCACATTCACTTGGTTGACACAACAAAAAAGGTAAAGTAGTTAAGTTGATATGTTATTCTGCATTTTCTCTTTATGTTACCAGTTTTATGCACGGTATTCTGATAATATTCCTAACGTTTCATATTCGAAGTTCAATTTCAATACAGTTAAACAAAAGCAGACAAAAAAAAAAGAACAAACAATCAGTACCTATAGACTATAGTAGCTATCTAGTAGTTTCATTGAGACCTGGAGAATAGAACAGAGTCCCAATCCATGCAAGAAAACACACAATTAATCAAATACAGAAACCCTAGAGATATAATCAATGAAAATATTTTCCTTATAGTTAGCAGTAGCATCAAGGACAACTAAAGAGCAATTGATGGAAAAATGTTTTCACTTAAAGTAAAATTATTACACAGATGGTATATATATACTCTAGTATTTTCAATAGTTAACAATTAGGGTTTGAGGCGGGACAATATAAAAAATGAAAAACTTCCGAGGGAACGATGAGTTCCCCCGACAAAAAAAACAAAGGGTAAAAATAATATTTAATTTACCCTAATTCTTCAGAATTGTTAATATATCAATAGTGAAAATAATTACTAGCAAAACTTAAAAGCTTACAAATCAAAATTAAAATTCACCGAGCTTCTTAAAAACGTTATGATTCACAAATAATTTTCGTTCCACATACTCAACTTATGCGATCAAGTTCTTATTCTTTTCAACTTATTTTTCATTCAATCCAATTCAAATCAATTCAACAAAGACCAAATCAGTTTAGTTTCATTAAACTTCAATAAATTTTAAATAAATGTAGTTTAATAGATATCGAGTATCTTCATATAAGATTTAGTTTAATTGAGTTTTCATAAGTTTCCATCAGTTTATAGTCTATAAAATTTTAATAAGTTTTAATTTCAATTCATTTCAATTATGACATACAGAAGGGTCTCTCGAATTGTTGGTAGAATCGGATTGCAATTCTCAGTCAATATTAACTGTAGAGTATAATTTAGAAGATATATATCATTCCTCTCAAAATAATGGAAAGTGCTTTAATAAATAGAAAATATATATTTTTACTAAGCTAAAGACAACTTACTCCGTTACACGCCAAAATAGAGTTTGATACCTTCTTCTGCTGCATCGAAATAGCTGTTTAAATTTAATTTCGGGCCTTGCTTTATTCTATACTACAGATGTAATTGTCAAACATTACACTAAAGAACAAATATTGTATTTGTTCAAACTTCAAGAAAACATGCGCAAAAGATCACAATCTTTTTCCTATCATTTAGTATGACAAGTCTTTATTCAAATCCATTTAGTTTATTGATCATCTATATATAAGATTTAATTGAACTCGTCAAAGATGTGTTTAAAGTCAAAATTTTTAAAAATTCGTTTGAAATTAGTTCATTTTAGAAAATAGCGTTTGCTGGAATAATCATCTATAAGATTGAATTGAACTTCTTAAAAATGTGTTGGAAGTCCAAATTTTTGTAAAAAATTGTCTGAAATTAGTTCATTTTAGAAAGTAGCGTCGTAAATT
>CAOJBJ014845573.1:0-11151 GCA_948291685.1 Euphorbia celastroides | reverse complement strand
GTGGAATTATAAGATTTAAGGTTCACTTTAGACAAGTTGAGAAGGGTGAGAGAAACTTTAACAAAAATTGAAAGGGGCGAGAGAAACTTTTGAAAGTTCAGAAGGACGAGACAAAAATCAGAACAAGTTAAGGGAAACAATATTAATATAATTTAACATTATGATGTATGGTTTGCATTGTCCTATATATTCTATGCCATTTCCTTAGAAAGGCACAAAATGTGATATAACATCCAACATGAGGTTGTAGTGTAGCAATAAAATAGTGTAGGCCATTCAATCCAACAAAAATATGGAAGGAATGAAGAGGAGTAAGGACAAAAAATGTAAATGAGAGAACATAGGAAATGTAAAGGTAATAAATAAAGAAAGAAGGCATGCTAAACCCTCCAATTCCCAATCATTATAAATGCTACTAATTGTTTTTATTTTATTTATAGGATCATGCACACACATTTCTCTCACGCGTACACTACCATTTCAGTAATTCCCAGTCTCTAAACTTCTGGTTTTATTTATCTAATCTACGCCCTTTCCCTTCTCACTCTTCTCTATGTGATTGTTTCTTGTCTTCTCTGCTTCCTATGTTTTTGTCTTTCCCTCCTTTTCTTTTTCTTGGATCTTTTTTTTTTCTTTTCTTCGATCTTTCATTTATATTATTAATTTTAGCCCAAATCTATTGCACTCTACTTGTATTGGTCTTAAATAACCTATAAGTTCTTCTCACAATTTTTTCATATAACATTATATTTTGAGTTTGGACAATACATTTTGGTGCTTCATACCAATAAGTTGAGAACTATCGAAACTGCTTTCTCAAAATTCTAATATGTTGCTTTTATAAAAGCTTTAAAATGAAGCTTTCAGAGAAAGCAATGCCTAACAAAACTAAGTATGGTTCTAACTTTTGTCTCAATTAGTTGATCTTACTAACTTAGCTTTAAACAACATATTTTAGCTTTAAACAACATATTTTGATATTTGATACTCATTAGTTAGGAAATGCATTATTAGTTTTCCCAAATCAAACTCTGGTGCTCTAGAAGAAGCTAATAAATGGAACTTTTAGGGACAACAGTACCAAACTTGCCCATAGTCTTTGAACTTGTTAAAAGTGCTGAAAATTGGCCCAGGTGCTACTTGTCATGGAACCGTTTTTACCCAAAAGCTTAAGCTGATAGGTTATGTCCAATCTTCATATTTATATTATTCTTAACACTTCCCAGCACACGAATTCACCTTGGGCTTGAAGCGGGTACAACACAGACCCATTCTACCATGTGTTAAAACTCAACTCAACAAATGTAACTGTTAAGATTCGAACCCTCGATCTTTAGGTCAACGGGCTCTGATACCATGTCATGGAACTGGTTTTACTGAAAAGGTTAAGCTGATAGGTTCTGTCCAATCTTAGTATTTATATTAATCCTGACACTACTTGTTGGTTTTTAGTTGTAGAGCAATGTTTTAAAAATTCCTTATGCTTAGGTCTTTTGTAGGCGCTATTTTAAGGGTTTTCCATGACACCTTGTCATTATCTAGTCCAATTTTTTCTGTTTAGGCACCACTTTGACCTAATTTTATAAAGATTTAATGTCTATAATTAATGTGTTTTAAACTTTTTTTTATCCATGAAATATAGTCTAGTTGATCAAATTAATATACATTGAACTGTTTTTTTCTCTTAAAAAAATTCAGTTTGAATTGAACAAGAAAATAACTTTCTTTATCCCACATATAAGAATAGTTATACTATTTAATATCTAGCAATTTCTAAAATATAATTAAAAATATACATCTTAAATATTTTATGGAGTTATAATTCTATTTTTAGTTAGATTTATATTTTTATTATTAATACATTTTATAAAAAGTGAAAAAAATACAAATTTGCTGAAGTTTCGTATAGACCCTGCGTAGGCATCGAAAGTCCCGACCACCCGATTAGCACCTAGCGCTTTTTAAACCACAGATGTAGATAAAAAATTAGGTCAATGACGTCCTTGAAAAATCAAAAGTAAACCGAACTTAACACGTGACATTCAAATGACAATCAGGTGCACTTTTGCAAAGTTCATTAAGGTAAAAAAAACTATAAAAAGTTATAGGCAACAGATACATTTGGGACAAGTAGAGACGTCAGCTGCAATTAGCGTTAATTTGATGTGTTAAGCATTATGTTGTCGAAGCAATTCTCTTTCTACTCTTCCTACACTTCACTTCCCTCGAATTCTGCATTTCTTCTTACATCTAACGTGCCTTTTGCTTCTATTGTTGTATTTCCATCTTAATTTAACTCCCGAAATTCCATTTATTCCTCTTTATGTCTCCAATATTTCAGTCTATTTTTTAAAATATTGCTACAAGTGGAAACGTACTACATATAAAAATTGCAGGCAGTTATGCTTCGAGAAGAAAAAGTCACTGAAACTAATATTCCAAATTTCTTATATAAACAGAATTCAGTCTTTTAACTCGGATACCACTCAAACTCAGTCCAAAGTCTAAACAACAGATTTAGCAATTTTTTAAACAAAGTGTAATCTTGTTTCCCAATTAATTGTGGAGTTGAAGTATCAATTTAGATGCGTTGTGTAGCCATAAAGTTAGTTTAAGCCAATAAATAAATATTGGAACTTATCTTGCTGCAGGTATTTATAGCTGCTCATTGTTGTTCTATTTTAGGCTCTTTATGATGTTCTCTAGCAAGTTTTGGAAAGGAAAAATATATATTTTGCACTTTAAAGTTGACACATTTTCGAGATGACACACTGAAATTTTGAGAAAGAAAAATAAAATTCATATTTGGCACCTTAAAGTTTCAAATTATAAAACCTGATATTGAAGGGAGAAATTTTACAATGGTCTCGGTTATTTTTTCAATCTTGGACTCATGCTTTAAATTATAATTAAAATTTTGTATTAATTAACTTGGACCCACACTTTTTTGATTAATGACGAATTTTTTTCAAATTTACATGGCATGGGTCTAAAATTGAAAAAATGACTGAGACTATTGTAAAATTTCCCGATATTGAAGGGGTTGATGGTTATATCTCCTTTTCCAACTTCAAGGGACTTGTTGTAATCCTTACGAGATTAGGACAACATAAAAAAGTGTCCATTCGAAGATGATAATTACCTATTTTGCCTTTTAGTAAATTTATGCATCTAATAAGTTTGCAACCTATATTAATACATAAAAAATTACTCAAAAACTAAATTTAGTATACGAAATGAAGGCTTATTAAATTGATTTATTTCAAGCCTTGTATTCAAATACATTCAATATAATTATAAATAAAAGGTTACATTTAATATAGTATATTATGTTTAAGAAATATTTCTTTGTATATTTGATCATCAATTGTTTCCACCAAAACTGTCACAACTTCAATTCCATAGTAAACATCTCCCTAATTTTTATTTTATATTCTACACGTCTTATCTAAACAAATCATGGAAATCAAATGAAAAACGACTGACAAATCATATGAAAGAAAATATATTTAGCAAGAAGATAGATTAATAAATACATTGAGTGAACTTCAAAGGAGAAGATCTAACGTAGACAAAATGTTTTGACTTTGAACGCAAATACCTCAAACTGTCCCATAGAAAGTATATCTGTTTAAGAAACATATCTTCATATCTTTCGTAAATAAAAAGTCATTAACTAAATGTTCTGATATTAATTTGTACATTTAGGTAGCAACCTTAAGTTTTTGTGCCACTTGTCTCATAAAAAGGCAATTGAATTGCTTTTTCAGTTTGTTAGCTCCAAAGAATTCAATTTTCAAGCATTGTCTATAGAAAATAAGTTTTGATTTTAAAAAAGTGATATAAAAGATTCTTAATTATTAGTATGAAGGGGTATAAAGTGTTATAAAAAATTATATTTATTAAGAATAAATTTGTAAAGAGAAAGTTTTTGAGACAATAGTCCTCAAAGCAATATCAAACATGTCTTAAATAAGGTATCTTCTATTAGAATATGTTTCTTGTATAAAAATTCTTAGTGTAGTTATAATTCCTATAGAGTATCTGCGGGTATTCGACCGGATGAGAACCCTACAGGGTAGTCCTATTAGGGTTTGAGACGGGTTTGAGTTTATATATCAATACCCGTGACGGGTTTGGGATTGACCCCTTAAGTAACCGATACCCAAACCCGCATATATATATATATATATATATATATATATATATATATATATAGTGTTTATTTAATTAGTTATATTGATTTTATTTATATGTTTAATTAATTAATTTGCTAAAACGGGTATAAACGGGTACCCGCGGGTATTCTTATTAGGGTTTGAGACGGGTTTGGGATTTATATAGAATATTTTAAACGGGTTTGGGTATTACAATTATAAACGGGTATGGGTGATTTTTATGGGTATCCGACCCGTTGCCATCCCTATCACTAATATTCCTGATTAGTATAGGGTTAAGATTACTATTTTTCAATATATATGTGTACTCATTAATCAATAACTAGGATTCTAAGAGTTTACATGAGCCAATGGTTCTCCTTGTTCACTTTGTTCCGCTCTAATTCTTCCTAATCGTTTTTTATGTTTCGTTCCATAGTTGTCCTCATTTAAGTTTTTTTTGTTATTTAAGTTCTTTGAACAAGATTTGTTTTTCTATTACGATCTTATGACATCTTCTTCTTCCACTCATGATTGGAGTTTTGTGGTTGAGTGCGTTGGTTTCTAGTGTTGCGGTGATCAATGTCTCACCGACAACAAACTTGATTTCTACAGATGCTACAGTGACTGGAGTACCACTAATGTCCCGACGACTGGAGTCCTGCTGGTGGCTAGCATACCTCTCTTTTCGTAGCCTGTTCAATAGTTGTCAATGTCGACATGGTTCAATGGTGTTTCGTCGACAGGGTTCATTAGTGTTTCGTCTACAAGGATTATCTAACAGTGTTCAAGAGTTATCAAATTCGACAAGAAGGAGTTATTGCACAAGCTGGTTTCTTTCTTTCAAGCGCAAGTTGAACGTTTCATTGATTTCATGCACCAACTCGAGAGAGGGTATTAGAGTATATCTCTTGTATAGGGATTCTTAATGTAGATAGAATTTCTATATCACAAGTATTCTTAATTAATATAGGATTGAGATTACTATTCTTCTATATATATCTGTACTCATTAATCAATAACAAAGATTTTGAGAGTTTACATCTACAAATAGGCCAAATGGAAAGTCTAACCTTTAATTTAACAAAAAAAATTATCAATTAATGGCATTGTCTTAACCGTTAATAATGTCACATTAAACCATTAAAGCAAATATATATTGATTTAAAATATTGCAAAATAGACTGGCACTTGAAGAATTGATAAAATTAAAATATTATGAGCCCCAATGTTTAGTTCAATGCACCAAGCATGCATGTGCAACTATAAATAATTTTTTCCAAATTGCATCTTTCTTATTTACCAAACTTCTTCAATAGCACTTAATTAGTCTGTCCTTGGTAGATTCATTGCAACGTTATTTATAAGTTGAGTTTTAATATAATTGCATGTTTATTTCAGAACTCGAAACTATATTATTATACCTGCATATAAACAAACAATAAAATTGGCTACATAATTATTCGTATAATAGCTATATATTCTTGTGAATTGTGAAGTTGCAAGTGTGTGTATTTATATAATATACGTAGGCTTAATCATTTGGTTTGACTTACCTATGTACTTTTTATTTTTATTATGTTCCTAACAAGTTTTAATTACCTACTGTGTTAACTACGTTTTGTCTATTCTTGTCTCCACACACATGATAGATATTGTGTTTTTCTAGTTTGTTTAGAGTGCCTAGATTCAGTACATGCCCTATGTACTTTGAGATTGATAATTCAAATTTTTTTATTAAAATCTTATGAGTTAATAGAATCAAATCAAATTGATTTCTTGCAATTCTTTTAATAATAGAAAAATAAAACACTTTTTGTGTTTATTTGTGTCTTTCAACTCATTCAACCAAAGTTCAAATGAATAAGTAAAGTCAAGCAATTGGTTTTGTATTTTTTTTTACAATATATTGGTTCGTGTAGATTCCCATGAATAGAATATATTTAGGTGTGTGCAAACTTCAGTATGCTTTGTCTTTGCTTTGAATGCTTTGACCATTTTGATACACCCGGAGTTATTGAGGTTTGTTTGGTTGTTTATAGGCCCGCTTTTTGCGGGTCGTTTTTGCTCAGTGATATGGTGCCTTTTTGGGACTATTTAACACACAAGAAAGCTCGTCGTCTTTGCTTGGCGATATAATGCCTTTTTGGGACTATTTAACACACAAGAAGTTTTTGTATACTGACATTATGTCGAAGGATTATATTTTTGCCTCGAAGGTTACATAATTCGATTAATTCACCTCGTGTGTTTAAAGGTTGTAGAGATGCTTATATTTGTTGTACTTTATTAAAGATGATGTATTGGACATACTAAGACATATGCTCATTTTATATATAGAATAAAACATTTGTCTATTGACCTGAACTCTGTTAGATGGTATTGTACATAGTCTCTTATAGTGAGGTTATTTATGTAATGTATTGTAACCCTAATGCTTACATATCAATACACGGCCTCCACCAGGATTAGGGTGTGAGAGCAATTCAAAATATTGTGTTGTCTTGGTATTAGAGTCGAACGACTAAACACCATTTTTTTGCTCATCGCCGCCGCCCTCATGGCCTCCATTGAAACCGCCTCCAACGCCTCCTTTGGAACCGCCGCTAATGCCTCTCCACCGTCGCTCCACCTTCGACAAATATAGCCACCACAACACCATCTTTCTCACACCACCTTGACATCAAACTAGATTCCACGTATTAATTATGTGGAAAACTCTTAACAGTACTATGATAGGCAGTTGTGGACCCAATTCTCATGTTGATGGCTCTACATTTGCTCCATCCGCCGCACTGCCCAATGGACAACCAATTCCCGCTTTCTCCCTTTAGTTTATACAAGATAAGCAAGTACTCTCATGGATCTTCAATTCAATTGTGCCATCTCTTTTAGCCCATGTCATTAGTGGTCGTACTACCCTCGAAGTCTAGGTTAAGCTTGAACAAGCCTATGCCTCCGAATCCAAAGCACAAGCTTGAGAATTGAAGAAACAACTTAATTCTCTTGTCAAATCCAACAGTGAAACGATTACTGACTACATTGTGAGCGAGCGACGTTCTGCGATGCGTACCTGACATTTTTCCCTATCGATTTCCAACATTTTGACATTCGTGACTTTTGCTATGGATTGACATTCACTATAAAAATCTATTCATAAATCAATTTATTAAAAATATAGCCTTGAATATAAGCTCAGGCTAAGGTTAGAGTCACCACCCGATTCAGCTCTATCGAGAATTAAATATAAATACCGTCAAACCCTCTCGAAAGGACTCAACAATACTTAACCAGAGATTAGGTCCGGACGACTATCTTACTTGTTTCCAACATGACAAAGTTAACTCGTTGATTCAATTTCCTAAGGCCAACCTAAATGTTTTGTTAGGTTTTACAGTTTATACACATACATAATCAATATAATAATCTCAAATAAAGTTTGGACCCTAACATGCAGAATTTCAAAGTTAAGTTTCATCAAGAAATTCAAGTCAAAGATATTATAATTAACAAGTCAAAAATTTCCTAATTGACATGCTTCCAAATTGGTTTTATTACACTCCTAAAAGGGAACTAAAGCACTTCTATAACTTTCTAATTCATGAAATTTAATTCTAAAGCTAAAAGGAAAATTACCCAAATTGGTTATATGATTTATTTACATATTAGGAAAGACTAAAAAAGTAGTTTTTACATGTTTTAGTTATTTTACAAAACATGAAACAATTTACTCTTTACAAAAACACTAAAAAAGAATTTATTTCAAAAATGGCAGATTCACTATTTTGGAAAAACCTATTTGGAAAAACTACCAAACGAACTCGAAACGATCCGAAACTTGGAGCACGACTCAAATTATATGTTAATAAATTCCAGTAAAAATTTTAGACTCAAAAGATTACCGAAAGACAATGAAAAATACGTTGGATTACAGACCTGTCCAGAATTTACCGAAAACGTTACATTAAGCCAAAAAAATTGTTTGAACAGATTCTCAAAGTCAAATTGAGCTCAAAATTTATGGGTAGAATCCTTATTAAGTTTATTTTACATTAAAATTGGTCTAAAATAGATTTAACTTACAGAAAAATAGCGCCACTTCAAAACATCCCCGAAATTCCAGAAAACAAAACAGATTTTAGGTCAATTTCAAGGAATTTTATCATTTTTCATACAACTCCGATTAAGGCGATTTTGCACTTTTTAGAATTTTCATTGAATTTAGTTTAAGGTAAAATTATGAGGAAAAAGGTACAGGACTTTAAAACAAGAGAAAAACAACGAAACTTTAAACATGTCAAATCTAGAAATCAGTTTCAAAGTTATATTGGATTTATAGTTGGTATATGGTTGTTATTTGATTTGAATTTACACTTTAAACACACAAAACATGGAAAATCATTTTTGTTACAACAAAAATACATGTGATGGCATGAATTTTTATAAGATTTGAGGCCTCAGGTTACCTATCTCGAATCCAAGCTTTGTTGATAAAGTTGAAGACGGGTTGCAACTCAAACTCGCCCGAACCGCTCCCAGTCATGAACCGATCTTGAGAGTCTTCTGAAGTGAGTGATTTTCATCCAAAAAGAGGTTCTAGTCCCAAGCTAGTCTTGTTTCTAGACTTGAAATTGGTGAAAAGCATAGAAAAGAACCGAAAAGTGTGTTTTTCGGGTCTTCGAAAGTGAGATTTGGCTAGGGTTTTTTGGGGTTTCGAAATTAGGGTTTATGTTTGGTAGTGAGGGGCTCTTGATTCCAACTAGGTTGGCAGCAAGTGACGAAACCTATGAGAAAGTTTCTTCGGGTTTGAAAGAATGGTGGAAAAAGTGTATTCAGGTGCTATAGGACATTATAGAGGATTATAGGATGTTATAGGAGATTACTGGACACTATAGGACTTTTAAATACATAAAAATGAGGTTATAAGGGTTGTTGCAATTTCCGCAAAATTTAAAAAGTTTAATGTATGAGATTATAAGACATTATAGGAGACTATAAGTAATTATAGGACATTATATGTTTTTCAAATGCATAAAAATGAGGTTATGAGGGTTATTGAAAGTTGCTCATTATTTCGAAATTTTAATATATAAGATTATAGAAAATTACAAGATGCTATAAAAAACTTTATTTTTTTTGTCAAAAATATATCAATATGGATCTTGTTTTAAAAGATAAAAATAATTTGAACAAAATATTCTAAATAATTGAGTCAAGAAAATCAACGGTTTGAGAGATATGGTGATTTTAAGTTTTAGAAATCAAAATTAGAGAGAATGATTGATTGTGAGTCTAGACATGTTCGTGGGTTGGGTTCAGGCCGGGTTTCACCGGGCTAACACATAAATGAGTGTGACCCAACTCAACCCATCCGAACTATGTTTCAAAGAAAAAAAAAAATCGGGTCGGGTCAATCCATGGACTTTTTAACTTATCCCGAACCCAACTCATACATTTTACGGACTTATATGAATTCGGGTCGAGTTTGATAATTATTGAAACATTACGGATGCGGACAGGCTTATGTATTACATGTTCGGGCGGGTTCGGCGGGTTTTCAAGCCCGCGAACAAGTCTAATTGTGAGTTTGTGACATATGAAGGAGATAAATGAGAAGAAAATTAAAAAAAAATTAGATAAAAGCAAAATTAATTAATTATTTTAATTAAAAGTAAAATATTATATGAAAACGGAGTTTATAGAAAAAATTCCCTTAGGCTTGGGTCTAAAAGTTACGTTTGCAACTTACATATTTCATCGTATTCCTTGATAATCTTATTCATACACTTCTATATTTTCTACTTTCTTTTTACCGTTTTTCTTCTGAGACCATGTTTTTTTAAGACAATGAGCGATGATAAAGCTAAATAGATTAAATTGAAGTAATACTTAATGGAGGTGGAATATAACTTATTCGTTGAAACTTAACGATGACAAAATAAGATTTATTGAAACTTAATGAAATTAAAATTTATATAAAAAAATAAAAAATTATTAAAATATAAACATATTAGAAATTTATTAAAATTTAATGAGTTTAATTGAAATTTATTTAAAACTTAAACATAAATTTACTGAAAATGAACCGAATGAAAATAAGTTTAGAAAAAAAACATGGTCTTAATACCTAAACAAGTATAAAGACATTCAATTAGAAAAATATCGTGTCAATCAATCAATTAAAATTGAGAGAAGTAATAAACAAATAACCGATATGTGGTTTTCTATTAATTCATTTAGTGGTAGAGATAAGAAATTATAAATTTAAACCGGTTTAATAATAAAAAAGTTTTCCAACCATCACAGAAAACCACACTGAATCTAACTCTTCATATATTTGTTGTAACCATAATAATGACATTGAGTTACATGACCGGTTGGCTTTAAAATTAGTACGTCCTCTCATATTTGTTGTATTTAACTACAGGATAACTTACAAAAATATATAAAAAACTAACTTTTTATTCAAAAGAATAACAACTAAGTTTCATTTATTACATAAATAACAAAAAAAGTTTCATATTTACACCAAGTATCCACTCAAGTTTCGCATTTACAAAAATGACACCTCAATACATATGTTTTACATCTGCTTTATACATACTTTACATTGCATATACAATTGTTTTACATTTAATTTACATATTATTCCGAACTGGTTAAACATCATATTACGCATTCATTTACATATGCATTACAAATCCATTATATATTCATTACATTGTCAATAATTCCGAACTGTTTGAATAGTATAAACAGAACAATATTTCGAAACTGTTTTGATAATATAAACAGATTTACATATCTATTACATATGATTTACACTGCCAATACATATGCTTTACATAAAAATTCCGAACTGGTTTACATAGTTATTGTATAAACTTTACAAAATCCATTACATATGATACACATATACAGTACATATCTCTTACACACTTGCAAATTTAATTTTGATTTGAGAAAGAAGAAGAAAAATCTATCACACATAT
Organism: Euphorbia celastroides; assembly: GCA_948291685.1. NCBI lineage: Eukaryota > Viridiplantae > Streptophyta > Magnoliopsida > Malpighiales > Euphorbiaceae > Euphorbia > Euphorbia celastroides. Next base: position 2 of record CAOJBJ014845573.1, on the reverse strand, counting down.
TA
>CAOJBJ014843635.1:0-11493 GCA_948291685.1 Euphorbia celastroides | reverse complement strand
ATCTCGCGCAGTAACTGTCTCGCATTGAAGGCACCTTGTCTCATTGGTCAGAATTCCCTGATTCAAATTTACATTTTTAATCCACAGAAGAGGCTATATATCACAAAAAATATTTATAATTTGGAGATGGAATGTCACCTGGAAATTTTTGTGTACCCAGGTAACCAGAGGCTCCTTTGAAGTACCATTTGCCTGACCATTTTTCAATCCATTTGCAGTCTTCTCTGGGGAGGAAGAAGTTTCAGGATCACATTTTGCAGACTGGGCTTCCTTCTCCAGTATGTCAACAAGTTCATTCAGCAAATAATTCAAAAATTCATGAGCATCCTGCATCGAATAGTAGATAGAGGCTAATTAGCCTTTCTGGAAAGCTTATCAGTTACTTTACATGTTAACAATGTGCCTAGACTTGAATACACCAAAAATAAAACATACCTGGTGCATGTAGCTTCGGAAAATCTCGTTTTGTTTCTTTAGTCTCTGAACGAAACGCTTTGGAGCAATTACACCTGTTTTCTTCTTCTGTGAACTTATCTACTCATGAACAACCAACATTTAGCATCAGGAACATAAGCTATATAAGCAAAGTAAACTTCACATGCATGCCATGTTAACAAACAATTACATAGTCACAATATTATCTGAATTAGAGGAACATGAAAGGAACGATTTTTTGTATAACAGAAACAAGCGACAAGCTCAACATGAAAAGAAAATGTTGACGGATATGATACTAGTTAGCTAATAAAGCTGAAATTCAAACTATTACAAAAAGTCACATGTATTCCCATTAATAATAGAAAATAGAATGTTAAATGTCACTAAAAGCAATGCTTGAGGGTAATTGACAATTAATGATGCAAACGACTACACATTAAGAGTCTACAATTTCCTTTAAGGAGCACATCAATCCCAACTTGGTTTGTTATACAAGAAGGAAAATATATTAGAATAGAAACGAAGGGAAGCTGACGATGAAAGACAAACACAATCTGTTAATTACAAAAGTCATATTTCAATCTATACTGAAAAAGAACACTAATATTCATTGCTTGCTTAAAAATGAAACACAAAATTGCCATTGAAAGCAGTTCTTGAAGATAATTAACAATCAATACTTACAATTGTGGTGCAAAAGGCTCTTATTTGTACATAGAACGATGATCTGGATCAAAAACCACAAAGAAGTTTTACAAGAGGAAAAATTACATGGCTGTCCCGGACAATTTATGCGAGAATCACAACTTCAGAAGAAAGGACCAACCAAAGTTTATGCAATTAATGATATTTGTTGGTTTACTGCATCCAAATGCTGCGTGTCCAATCAGATTTTTCAGCATGTACATGAAAAATGGCAAAATGGGACCAAAGTATTCTGTCCTTATCAACTAGGGATTTCTGCTGGAAACAGAGCACTATTAGACAGGAAAAAACTTCGAAGCAGAACTGCAAAAAGAGTTGAATCTTCCCATGGAAACTGAATTCTAAATAAAAATGGATCAATAGAGAAGTCTTTACTTCATGGTTTTTGTTCCTAAATAACAAAAACTTATAACATTTATGCAAAGCCCGTTCTTTTTAGGATAAATTTTTCACTCTATAATTGTGAGCGAAGTTAGGAAACAATGAAAAAATCTAAAGAAAGGGGAAAACACGAAAACAAACATAATTAGATACAATGAGGATGGAGCAACTTAATTCAGACAACGAAAACCCTAACAGTTAACATAACCATGCACTAACAACATCAAGCAAAGCTGATATAAACCTAAAGGGAAAATCCAAATGCAAACTCTAGAAGAAATCACATCTGAAGAAGATCCAGCAAAAATTATATACCAATGGAAATTATTTTTGAATATAATAAAAAGAACAATCTAAATCTAGGGTATATTAAATTTGGACTATATCCAAGAATTTCTTCCCAACATTAATCTATTGATTACCTGAGTAAATAAGTCTGCCAAGCATGTCAAGAGATTTTCTTCTACATCCCCAGAATTTTTATTATTGGCGAAATATTCAAGCAATTGTTCCCGAAAAGGTACACAAAAATAAAGTGCCTGCAAAGAGAACGGGAAAAGAACAATGTAAGGTATTATAAAATATGGAGTATACCATTGAAAATTACGAACAAAGATGAGAGAATTCTTCTAAGATTCAAGCTGAATGAAGTTCAGGTGACATAAAATCACATCTAAGGTCTCATTTCAAGCAGTCCATATGAAAGTATTTGTGTTGCAGAATAGCTTCCATGAACACAAACGGAAAAGTTGTACAATGAGATAACATAGCTATAATTCCTAACATTAAGAGATAAGAATAATACTGAAATCTATCGATATTTGAAAAAAGGGAGTTCAAAAATTAAGAAAATAGAATTTCATTTAATGTATATCCCACTTCAATCTTATCCATCCATCCATTGATTTGTTTGCAACACAAATAGTACGTACCGACCATGTAAACCCCATAGGTATTCAATCGAGAATCTTTATTTCTGTTTTACACTTTTACTAACTAGCTTCACATTGGTAAAGTTGGATTCACATTAAAAGAATTAAGTTAACAAATTAATTGACTTAAAAAGTTAATATTGCTTGCTAACTGGAGCATTTTGAAATAGTAATATCATTAACAATAATTCCAATAGCCAACCAAACTGTAGCATTGAATCAACAGAAGAGACAAGACTAAACATCAATAATGCGACAAAGTTCAAGCCTATGGTAATCATAATAACTGAACACCGAACCATCTGTTCATTTTAATTGTATATCCCAAATCTATTTGGACCAACTCCATAATTGCCTTCACACAATACAAAAGCTTCAGTTACATATAAAGTATTTATCTAATTACGAAATTCATCACGAACTAAAATCACTAGCTAACTGGAGAATTTAGAGTGGTTATATCAGTAAAAATAATTCCTGCAAACTAACCATTCTCACTGTAAATTTGAATCGGTTGATTATCATCACATAAATAAGCGTATCTGAAGCTAAAAAGTTCAACCCTACAATCAGAAATTATTACGAGGCTGACTAGAAATGGAATCATGCGTTCATTTTATATCCCTAAACTACTGCATCTAAATAAATGTGAGAAAAAAACCACACAAATATGAAAATGCACAACATAATGATACAGAAGGCAGAGCCTATAGTCCAAGTAAACACAGAAAAGTTCAGTTAATTAGCCACAACATAAGTAAAAGAGAACGCACAGACTTTCAGAAGATAGTGAAAATTTGAGCAAGTAGTAGCATAACCACGAACAAAACAATTAACCACACAGAGAAAAGATAATTACACCTATTCAAAACAAGCAAACCCTAAAAGCCATCATCGAGAGGAAATAAATCGGACTAGAAAGGATGAAAAGCGAACCTGCAAAACGCTATTACAGTAGCAAGTGTTGCCGAAATTCTCGAGGCCGAAATATCGCTCGCCCTCAGGAAACTGATCGCCGAGAGCTTTCTCAAGACGAGAACCTGCAGTACCCATCAGAGCATCGGCTGATTGGACTCGGATCTTTATCTATCTGCCAATAAATGTATAAATTCCTTTGACCGATTCAACTCGAGGATTCAATCAGTGACATCGGCGAATCTCCTCCGAGCGGATCAATCTTATCCAGCATGAGATTGGAACGAACAAGGGTTTGGGTTTTTCCGTTTCGGTTCTACACACCGAATCTTAAATTGGACTTAAAATAAAGAAATTAAGTACAGATCAGTTCAGTTCAGCTCCAATAAATTTTAATAAATTCAGCTCAGTTCAAATCTAACAAGTTCAATCTATTTCAATTCAGCTTCAATAAATTCATTCTAGTTCAGTTTAGTTCTTATAAGTTCCAACAAACTTATACAACAACAACAATAATAATTATAATTAATGAAGATAAATAATAATAAATTTATAATAAAATATTGTCTACTTATAACTAAGTTAAAAAAAAATCGATACACTCTTGTACATAACATGTTTTTGGGCTTTTGTATATTGACACTAGGGGGTTTTTACACTCATTAACACTACTAATTCTCGACACACCTTAGTTTTAATCTTGACTTTGCATTCATTATTCAAGTCATTCGGTTCTCGAACATGGAAAAAGGACCGGATACTAACTCGATTATATTTATTTTTCCTTCATTGTTCAATTTCAACTATTCCTTCAACCATCATTCTCGGTTTGCCAATAATCATCGCTATTTCAACTTTCCCTTTGCTTCTTTCTTTTAATTAATTGGATTCCTAAAGCAAAAAGCAAAGAGCCGATTCTCCCTCATACCACTGCTAAATTCATGCTTCCTAATCATGCATAAACAATTTAGATCAAACCAAATCTCTCTCTCTCATCTCATCATCTGGTTTCAATTTTTAGAAAATTAGAATTTTTGTGTTCCAGATGGAATTCAATAACTCATACCAGCGGAATTTTTATTTCTCGTTTTATTGTCACTCTAAAAAAGATCAATCAGTAAACGAAGAAAATAGCGGAGAATTAAAACTAGGAGAAAGACACTCATGTATAACGACGGGCAGTATAGTGATAAACAGTAGAGAATGTTGCGTTCTCCAGTGAAAGTGAGAATTAATCGGAGTTCCAATTAAATCACGGTGGACTATGAAGGGGAGCAAAAAATGCAGATCAAATCAGTTAGGAATCACGGTGTTGGTGAGAGATAGGGAGGGAAATTAATTTTTGCTTTTATTTATACACTAATTTCAAGAAAATTAGTAGTGTCAATGGGTGTAAAAATCATAATGTCAATATAGAGAATCCGTACATTTTTAGTATATTGTTATCGTTTTTTATAATATTCTTTAATATAATTTATAATAAAGTTACTTGTTAATTATTAAATAATTAAAAAAATACATAAACATAAATCATAACAAAACTAAAAGTTGGTCATTTTTTAGTATTAATGTATGTAATACCATGAATTTTCTTGTTATTTAGACTTTTTTATTAATTGATATAAATAATTACTATTATAAATTAAATTAATTTATTAATTATAATCTATATTGTGTATTTTTTTAATAAAATGATATCACACATTTATATTATTTAAGTTCTATTAAGTTCTAATAAGTTCAATTCAGTTCAGTTCAACTTTAACAAATTCAATTCAGTTCAGTTCAGCTTTAACAAATTGAGTTCAACTCTAATAAGTTTAGTCCAGTTTAATTCAGCTACTTCCAGTCTTAAAGAATAGGGCCTAAAATGGTGAATCCAAACTGCAATAAATGGGTTTTTCTCGCAAAAAATTCTAACTTTTTAATATTGGATTGCAATTTAATTTTATTTATAAATAATTTACTGTCTAACTTTTTTATGCTTAGTTTTATTTAAACAATTCTAAATTTAATAAAAAAAAATGGTTCTGTTAACTTTTTCCTCATTACATTGAATTTTAAATATAAGACGAACTATATCTCACTAACCCGTTAATTTTCTACGACGTGATTCTTTAAAATATTTTGTTGTTACATTTTTATTTTTGAAACGAAATTGAGATTGATATATTTTTTATGAACTTGATTTTGAAATTCAAATTATTAGACCGAAATCAAAATTAGTATACCAATTTTTACTTTGGTATAAACCACTATGCCAATTTTTAATTTTAGCATAAAATCGATATACCAATTTTTACTTTTGTTATAAAAATGTTTACTTTTGCTATAAAATTTGTAACATAGTTTTTATTTTTAATATAGTAATTTTTACTCTCATCGATTTTTTCGTATGAAAATTTTTAGTCTTGATATAAAATCAGTATATCATGTTTTACATTTTGTGTAACGATTTTTACTCTTAATATAAAATTGATATATCAGTTCTTAATTTTGGTATAGCAATTTTTACCTTTGACATAAATTCGGACCCGTTTACATTTGGTATAAAATTCGTATACGAATTTTTACTTTTAGTATACTAACTTTATTTTGGACACGACACTTTAATATCAGTGTTTAACCATTTTAATAATAAAATATTTTTAAATTATCACGGTGGACGAAACTCCTAATAAACTAAATTATAAATGTATAATAGAATAATTGAACAAAAACTTAAAACCCCAAGTTGCAAACATTCAAGAGGTTCATGTGATTTTATATAGATTCATAAATCATATTTTAAGAACATGCATATTTGACGGTTTTGTTATTGATAAATGTTATGATTTTAGAATCCCATTCTACTTGTCTGGGTAACTTGAATGGAAGCTTCAATAAAGCTGTAGAGGATGGCTACACAACTCTTCAATTGTTTGTCTCTATGTTTTTTTCTACCTTGTGCTCAAAGCAACTCTTTCAAAGAATAACCTAATATTGATTTTTTTTATAGGCCAAACGTATAGATAGGTCCTCCAAGTTGGTAAAAAAATCAGTTGTCATCCTAACCTTTGATTTTGGACACATAACTCTCTCAAGTTGGTAAAATTGTGTAACTTAACTCCCCCGAGCAGATTTGTCCAATATCACCATGGAGAGTGAGTTACACCCTCGCCACGTGTCATTTTGTGAAAAAGTCAAATCAATCGGTGTGTGACACGTGGTAGAGCATCAAAATTCACCAAATCTTTTTCAACGGTCGTTCGCTAGATTTTGTTATCGGAGTTGGTTAAGCTCTTCTAGAATGTGATTCTGAAATCATAATTTTATAACAAAACTGCCAAATATGCATGGTCTTAAAACATCATTTATGAATCTGGACAAAATTACATTAACCTCTTGAACTTTTGCAATTTGGGGTTTTAAGTTTTGGTTCAATTATTCTATTATACACTTATAATTTGGTGCATTAGGAGTTTCGTTCACCATGATAATTTAAAAATATTTTATTATTAAAATAGTTAAGCATTAATATTGAAGCGTTGTGTCAAAAATAAAAAATGGTATAGCAAAAGTAAAAACCGATATACCAATTTTATATCAAATGTAAATATTTTATACTAAAAGTCAAAATGGGTATGCACTAAAAGTAAAAATTGTATACCAAAAGAAAAAACTATTATACCAATTTTATATCAAGAGTACAAATTGTTACACGAAATGTGAAAATGGTATACTAATTTTATGTCAAAACTAAAAATTTACATATGAAAAAAATCGATGAGAGTAAAAATTATTACATTAGAAATAAAAAAATATGCTATCAATGTTAAACCAAAAGTAAACATTTTATAACAAAAGTAAAAATTGGTATACCGATTTTATACCAAAATTAGAAATTGGCATGCTGGTTTTATATCAAAGTAAAAACCGGTATACCAATTTTAATTTTGGTATAATAATTTAAATTTCAAAAAGAAGTTCGTCGAAAATATATCAATATCAATTTTGTTTTAAAAATAAAAATATAAAAAAAATATTTTAAAGAATCATGTCGTAAAAATTTAATAGCTTGAGAGATATGATCGTCTTAAATTTTAAAAAATCTATCTATATACTAATAAAAGTAAAAAATTCCTAAATTTACCCTTACAATTAAAAAAAGATAATAATAAATATATTAAATTATAATATCATATAAATGCAATTTCAATAATTATGCCCGTAAATTATCAATATCACCTGCATCTTTTTTTGTAAATTTTATTTTAATTACAAATACTCATTTATGCATCCCAACGAAAGTACACTCGTTTAAATTAAATAGGAAAAGGGTGGTGCGGACCATTCATTAGGATTGTTTAAAGAAAACTAAGCATTGTAAAAAACATAGACATAATTACAAAAATAACATTATTTATAAAGAAAACTAAATTACAAATATTAAGAAGTTAGAATTTCTGCGAGAAAAACCCATTTATTGTAGTTTGGATTCACAGCTTCATCTTTTGCGAAGATTGGGTGTCTAGAATCGAAACGAAGAAACCCCAACCCTTGTTCGTTCCAATCTCATACTCGATAAGATTGATCCGCTCGGAGGAGATTCGTCGATGTCACTGATTGAATCCTCGAGTTGAATCGGTCAAAGGAATTTATATATTTATTGGCAGATTGATAAAGATCCGAGTCCAATCAGCCGATGCTCTGATGGGTGCTGCAGGTTCTCGACTCGAGAAAGCTCTCGGCGATCAGTTTCCTGAGGGCGAGCGATATTTCGGCCTCGAGAATTTCGGCAACACTTGCTACTGTAATAGCGTTTTGCAGGTTCGCTTTTCATCCTCCCTAGTCCGATTTATTTCCTCTCGATGATGGCTTTTAGGGTTTGCTTGTTTTGAATTATGGTGTAATTATCTTTTCTGTGTGTGTAGTTAATTGTTTTGTTTGTGGTTATGCTACTACTTGCTCAAATTTTCACTATCTTCTGAAAGTCTATGCGTTCTCTTTTACTTATGTTGTGGCTAATTAATCGAACTTTTCTGTGTTTACTTAGACTATAATTATGTTGTGCATTTTCATATTTGTATGATTTTTTCCTCAAATTTATTCGGATGCTGTAAATTAGGGATTAAAAAACTAACATATGATTCCATTCTAGTCAGGTGCGTAATAATTTGTGGTTGTAGCGTTGAACTTCTTAGCCTCAGATACGCTTATTTTTCTAATGACAATCAATTGATTCAAATTTACAGTGAGAATGGTTAGTTTGCAGGAATTATTTTCACTGGTATAATAACTCTAAGTTCTCCAGTTAGCTATTGATATTAGTTCGTGATAAATTTTAGTATTTAAATAAATACTTTACATGTAACTGAAACTTTTGTATTGTGATATACAATTAAAATGAACAAATGATTCGGCGTTCAGGTTCTTATGATTACCTTAGGTTTGAACTTTCTAGCATTATTGTTGCTTAGTCCTGTCTAGTCTATTGATTCAATATACAGTTTGTGTGGTTGGCTGTTGGAATTAAGGTTGATGATATGACTATTTCAAAATGCTTTAGTTAGCAAGTGATATTAACTGTTTAGGCCAATTTTAATGTTAAACTGAATTCATTAAATGTAAATCCAACTTTTCCAATGTGAAGCCAGTTAATAAAACAGAAATAAAGATTCTCAATCGAATACATATGGGGTTTACATGGTTAGTAAATTATATATGTTTTGCGAACGAGTCGATAGATGGATATAAGATTGAAGTGGGATATATTTTAAAAGAAACTTCTACTGTTTTCTAAGTTTTCGAATTTATATTATTGATAAATTTCAGTATTGTTCATATCGCTTAATGTTTGGAATTATGGTTATGTTATCACAGTGTACAGATTTTCCCTTTATGTTTTGCATGGAAACTATTCTGCAACACAAATACTTCTACATGAACTGCTTGAAATGAGACCTTAGATGTGATTTTGCGTCAACTAAAATTCATTCAGCTTGGATCTTAGAAGAATTTTCTCATCTTTGTTTGTAATTATCACCGGTACGCTCTATATTTTATAATACCTTACACTGTTCTTTACCCATTCACTTTGCAGGCACTTTATTTTTGTGTACCTTTTCGGGAACAATTGCTTGAATATTTCGCGAATAATAAAAATTCTGGGGATTTAGAAGAAAATCTCTTGACGTGCTTGGCAGACTTATTTACGCAGGTAATGAATAGATTAATGTCGGGATGAAATTTTCTATATAGTTCAAATGTAATATACCCTAAATTTAGTTTGTTCTTTTGTTATTATCAACAATAATTTCTGTTGATGTATAATTTTTGCTGAATCTACTTCAGATGTGATTCCTTCTAGAGCTAATTTACCCTTATGCATATTGTTCATTGATTTTCCCTTCAGGTGTATATCAGCTTTGCTTGTTCTTTTTAGTGCATGGTTATGTTAGCTGCTGGGATTTTCATCATGTTAATTATTTTTATACTGATTTGTTAAATCCCTCCATTCTCACTATTTTGAATTGTATCGTAATAATGTTTGTTTTAGTGTTTACCCTCTTTTTTTAGATGTTGTAATTATTTCCTAACTTTCCCCAAAATGAAAGCATGAAAAGTTTATCATAAAAGGAACGGGTTTCACATAAATATCAAAAGTTATTCTTATTTAGGAACAGAAACTATGAAGTGAGGACTTTCCTATGGTTCCATTTTTAGTTAGAAACCACTATCCATAGCCATACTTAACAGATGTATAAGTTTTTCCCTTTCTGATAGTGCTGTGTTTCCAGCAGATATCTCTTGCTTATAAGGACAGAATACTTTGTTTTCACTGTTGCCTTTTTTTATATACATACTGAAAATCTGATTGAACGTCTAGCATTTGGATGCATAAAACCAACACATACCATTAATGGCATAAAAATCAGTTTTTCCTTTCTTCTGAAGTTTCTATTCTTGCCAAGATAGTACAGGAAAACCATGTAATTTTTTTGTTGTAAAACTTCTTTGTGGTTTTTTATCCAAATTTTCATTCAATGAGCATTTTGTTACACTTGTAAGTATTAATTGTTAAATTCTTCAAGAATTGCTTTCAGTGGCAATTTAGTGTTTCATTTAATGTTTTGTATCGGTTGAAATATTAATTTAGTAGTTAACTCAGATTGTGTTTGTATGTCAGTGTCACCTCACCTTCCTTTCTATTGTAATGTAGTTTCCTCTTGTATAACATAGCAAATTGGGTTGATATGCTCCTTCAGAGAAAATGTAGACTCTTAATGTGTCATCTTTGGGAGTATTAATTGTCAACTAGCCTCAAGGTTGCTTTTAATTATTGTTAACATTCTATTTTATATAATTAACGGGAATATATGTGAATCTCTGTAATAGTTTGAATTTCAGCTTCAGAACCTATTCAGTACCGTATCTGTCAAGATTTCCTTCTCATGCTGAGTTTGTCCCATGTTTTTGTTATACAAAGACACATTCCTTCCATGTTCCAATTAATTTAAATGTTATCGAGATTATGCAATTGTTCATTATCATGGCATATTCAGTTTATGCTCCTGATGCTGAATGTTGGTTGTTCATGAGTAGATTAGTTCACAGAAGAAGAAAACAGGTGTGATTGCTCCAAAGCGTTTTGTTCAGAGACTAAAGAAACAAAACGAGATTTTCCGTAGCTATATGCACCAGGTAAAAGTTTATTTTGATATATTCAAGTCTACTCTAGGCACATGTTTCACATGTAAAGTAATTGGTAAGCTTTCCGGAAAGGTTAATTATCCTCTATCTACTATGAATGCAGGATGCTCATGAGTTTTTGAACTATTTGCTGAATGAACTTGTTGATATACTGGAGAAGGAAGCCCAAGCTGCAAAACGTGATCCTGAAAATTCTTCCTCCCCAGAGAAGACTGCAAATGGATTGAAAAATGGTCAGGCAATTGGTACTTCAAAGGAGCCTCTGGTTACCTGGGTACACAAAAATTTTCAGGTGACATTCCATCTCCAAATTATAAATATTTTTTGTGATATATAGCCTCTTCTGTGGATTAAAAATGTAAATTTGAATCAGGGAATTCTGACCAATGAGACAAGGTGCCTTCAATGCGAGACAGTTACTGCGCGAGAT
>CAOJBJ014842229.1:0-10830 GCA_948291685.1 Euphorbia celastroides | reverse complement strand
AATTCAGATTTGATTAAACGAGGCGAAAATGCATCGAGAGACGAATCTAGCCAATGCTTGAAGTGGCTCGACAAGCAACAATCACATTCTGTGTTATACATATGTTTCGGTAGCCTTTGCAACTTGGTAACTCAACAATTGATCGAGTTAGGGTTAGGGTTAGAAGCGTTGAATAAACCCTTTCTTTGGGTCATAAGAGGAGGTGAATTATCAATTACATTTGTTGCAAACTTAGTTTTTGCACGATTAATCACACATAAAATGCCCTTAAATTGACTACAAATTTACACTCATCAAACCCTTTATCCGTGGAGTAAATATATTCTTACATGTTAAAGAAACATTTTTTATGGAACGTGACTTTAAAAGGTGAAAGAAAAACTTTTCAATCACGACCATCAACATCCAAACACAAATATTGACGCAAGTGACACAATTCTCCAAAGTTGATGGTAATAAACTAATAACTAATTATTAATGTATTAGTTAAAATTGACTGTGTTTGTTCTGCTATGCTTGAGCTATATGACTTGAGTGACGGAAAAAAAATCTTGTTCTTATACATCAGAAATTTCCGGTTCAAAAAGTATCATTATAAATTTGAAAATTCGACTCTCATTAACAACTAGTACCCTTGAATCGATATATAATTAAAAAGAAGAAAGACCCATTATGTTACTTGTTGCAATTATCAAATGAAAGTATTAGGAACCGATCCCTTGACCTAATTAATAAAATATCATAAATCATTTTATTTAAAAACTTAAGATGAAATCGTCAGTAAAACTTTTATTTGATAATCAATGACACGTAAAACTCAATCTCACTATATGAGTGCTAATATGTGTCGTTGTTCGATGATTAATTACTTTTAGAAGAGAATTGAATGTCACGTTGATGGACGAGAATAATAATAAATAAATTTAGTCATAAACATTTTGTTGATAAGCTAACGAATCATCAACAAGAATGTTAAACATCCTTTTATAATTCTTGAAGACGCCTTAAGGGGTGAGGATTATTTCATCAATATAAAGTAATTTATATTCTAAGCCAAGCAATCAACAATAACATACCCCCTCACGCCCAATCATCATTTAGGGGCGGAAAATATCATCAGGTGTCTTATCACGGGGTTGGCCCAACACTTGCCCATGACTCTGATACCATATTAAAGACTCATATATAATTCTAAAAGATACCTTAAGAGGCTAAAGTAATTTCATTAATATAAGGAGCATTTATAGTCCAAGCCAAGCAATGTGTGAAATATCCAATAAAGAAATTAAACTATTTCAATAGTGTATGGTGATTCCAACTTTGTTCTCAAAACTATTATGGAAAATAAACTTGGTTTTCAACACGGCAATGTTGTTCCTCAAAGTCAAATTGCACCCTAATTAAAATTCACAAGTCAACTCCTAATCCTAACATTAATTTACTTATTTATTTTTTTAAAAACTACTTATTTATTGTTTAATTTTCTAAATAATCAGAATTGTCTAGACATTTTTCTTTTGTATAAAATATTTGTAGAGAGATAATCAAGAAGAGGAAGAAACACATACAGAAAATTGATAGAATGAAAGGATTTGTGAGAATTTGGATATTTTTAATTTTATGGCTCGTGGTTGCAACAATTTTCATTGCATTACCTTCTTCAACAAGTGCTCCTCTTTTTGATTGGTAAGAACACTATTTCAAATTTCTATTCCTTAAAAATGAAATCACAATTCGGTCACCATGGCAAATTTGATTGATCGATGACACTACAAATTCGAAAGTTTTACTTTTAGTAGCATAGTCAATGTATTATTTATCAGGTGAACTTTTAACTTGGTCAATGGAATTCGGTCAGTGCACTTTTCGATGACCCTTTTCCCATTTTTAGAGTTCGATTAAGTACTCATATCCTCTTGAAAGTTCTTTTACTTGAGATTCAATATTTTTCGCTTCTTTATATAGTTGTTTGGAACGTATGTATGTAATATGTGGTGTTGTTGTTTTAACCGATGACAAATAATTAACGTCAGGTATTTTATACTTAGAATTTTTTTCTATAGTTTTGATACAATATTTCTCCATATGCTACTATAGTGTTTTGCTTTGGTGAAAAAGTAATAAATTTTGTTTGTGCTGTAATATTGTAAGAAAATCGAAGCAATTTTATGAGTTTGCCAATTTGATGCAGCCAACAAGGGTCGAGTGATGCTCATAAGATACCGTGTCCCCCACGTAAAGATCCTCCTTGTAGAAAATGCTAACAAGCCCTTGTAAACTTTATTCTTCATTTTTGAGACAATGATGGCAGCATAAATCAATACCAAAACAAATATTCAATTTATTTGTTAATATTATCCCAATGGAAGCAGTACAATATTGTATTTATTGATCGGTTTCTCTCGCCTTACGCCATGGCCTTGGGTGACCCTATGCTACTCTTCCCGGAGATCCTTGGCGCAGCCGGCTTATCGAATCAGCCTTCTCCTGATCGCCGCACCAAAAATCTGAGCCCTAGCTCTGTTTCAGTTTGTGCAAAAATCACAAAACCACACAAGTCTTATGCGACAATCATTACTGGTGAGACAATTGCCATGGAAACAACCTCTGGACAATCTGTTATGGCCGCTATCTCGGATGCAGGTGATGGCTACAAAGCAATCAGGGTTCCTGAGGAATACTACAAAGACAGAATTGCAGCTTGTCGCCATTCAGTTATCGGAAGATTGACCTTCAGAAAAGGTGAGAATCCATGGAAACATGTTGATATTAAATTGAAATTGAATTCAATATGGAACATGAACATGGATTGGAAATTGATTTCCTTAGGGAAAGGTTTTTATCATGTTATTATGCCATCAGAGGAGGCTTTACAAAAGGTTTGGTCTGTTGGAAATCTTTATCTAAAGCCTGGAGTCATGAGATTCTCGGTTTGGAAAGCAGGATTCGACCCAACGGTGCATAAGCATACCTCTTCACAAGTGTGGATTCGTTTATATAATCTTCCATGGGAATTTTGGGATCGTCGGTTACTTTCAAGTGTGGCACATGCTATAGGGGTTCCAATCCGTTTTGACCACAACACAATCGAAGGGGAATTCGGCCATTATGCCCGTATAATGGTGGATATTGATCTTTCGAAGCCTGTGATGGATCAAGTTAGAGTTGATACAGAGGGAAAAATGTTTTGGGTGTCAGTGGAGTACGAAAATATTCCTGAATTTTGTTTGACTTGCCAATCTATTGGACACTCTGCTGCCATTTGTAGAAGGAACCAATTCCAAGAAAAGCAATTTGAGAATCGAAAGAGCTTCCCCAAGGCAAAGGCAGCTCGAAAGGGTGATCGTTCTCCTGTGAATGTTGAACGAGTTGTCCCGGACTCAGCTTTGACGAAAGATAAAGCTGATATCAATGGCAACCCCATGAGAGCCAATTTGGTTTCACCAATGGGCAATTGTGTCATTAGTCGGGACGTGAACGCAATGGTTACCGAGGCAATAGAGGCAGCAGCAAATTCAGTGATTGAGACTGCGGCTAATGAGGTTTTGGATTACCCAAATGATAGGGAAGTTCAGATTAAGGAAAGCTCGGTAAAGCGAGACAAGAAGACCATCTCTTGGGCAGATGCTTGTGAAGAGAGTGATGAAGATTCTGGAAATCGTAATGTGGATGCACTTGTTCCTTATGACAAGGCTAATTTAGCACTTCTTCAACGCAGCAAATCGAGGCAACGAGATTTGGAAGAGAGGAATAGGAATGCTGCAATAGTTACAACATCAAATGCCTTTCAATCCTTGGACGTCCTTAACTTTGATGGGATCAACTTGGAAGTATGCTTACAACATAATAAATCTCTTGAAGAACAGAATAAGGGTTCCCCTGTTGTTTCTAATAGCACGGGTTCCCCGACGGGTAGTGCCTCCAATAGCACGGGTTCCAGTTGGAAACCATTTTCAGTCAAGAAAAAGAAAGGATTAGTAATTGCTACTAGGGAGCAAGTTCAACGTGGCTATAAGCTGGGTTACTAAGCTCCATATGAGTCTTTTATTTTCTTTTTCTTTTCTCTTGTTTTTGTCTTTCTTTTCTTTTTAATAAATGGAGCCGGTTTTGTGACGTTCATAAAAAAATCAACCATATTTTCCTTTTCCTTAGTTGTAGCTTATATTTGTTTCTTTTATGGTGTAGACACCTTAATAATTATTATTTTTATCTTAAATGTGTATTAGTTATTAAGCATTACACATAATTAATTAGTAGAGTTCCATTGTGTTGTTTATTTGAAGTTTATTCAGATTGTATACACACATACTTGTGCACTCTCTCATTGGTCAATTTGTTTTATATCGGTATTTTTGAATTTTTTGTTGTTCTTTCAATTTGCAAATATCTGTTTTCTTTTTTGTTGGGGGCTCCCTACGTTACACCCTTTTTGTAGAAACATTGGTTGAGTTGATGATCCATTAACCGAGACATAAGTGCATGTTTTCTTGAAGATAAGAACTTTGTGAAGAATCTCAGAGGTGATAGAAACGCACTCGTGAATATACATGTCAAATAATTCATTTCTTTTTCTCTTTTTGAAACGAAAAAATAAATACCGAATGGAAAAGGACAAGGAAACAAAACTTGCTAATTAAGAGCAATGCAAAAGTGCCATCTAAACAAAAGCTGTTAAACTGTTATTCATTTCATAATTTCTTTTCACAAATTTAAATGCATCAGTTTTATGAAATATCTATACCCAACTAAGCTGAATTTTCCAATACATTTAAGAGGAAAAGAAAGGAGAAATGCTTTGTTGATTCTTAAAGAAATTATCAGGATCGACCCTTGCCTTCACCTTTGCGAACCTTTCGAAATTGTTCTTGAAGTACTTTGTCCCGAAAACTTGAGATGTTTTGAGGTCAGCAAAATTGCTTGGATTGCTTCCAATATCTCTATAGTTAAGAAATGTCTCCCTTGGATTCCTTGACACATATGGCATCATTCCTTTATACATTTTTCGCAACATTTCTATTTTTTGTTGCGTATTGATTTCGTTGGTCCATATATACAGTAGTGTACTGGATCTTGAATAGGTTTCCAACCCTATGAGGAAATGGAGAATCACTCTCTGAAATCTCATTCATTCTTCCCCCACAAGGATTCCATTGCATCCACTTCAATTCATATTGGACCATCCACTTCCACATGGCTTCCAAACCCGACGTTGGATTTACATTTTTAACGTAGTTGGACTTCAACTTCGCAAAAACACTGCTTGCTTTTCCTGGCCTTTCCAACAAATTAAACGTCAATAGACGTTCCATTAGGAAATTCGTCCCAAAAAAGTGTTGTTTCGATTTATCTCATTTCGGTATAATCCTCTCCTCTTCAACCCAATTCGGGAAAGCTATTCTTTAGTAATGTCAATAGCCTTTTTGTTTGGCCTAGAAACATGCCAATGAAAGCAATTTCAACCTTCTTTCTCCTTTGCTACCATTTACAACTCTTGGATTTGCTCGAATGAAAATATCGTTATCTAGTTTCATAGCAACTTGTTGCCATCGGTATATAACAACTGTCCCACCATCTTCCAAGATTCTTATAACGGTGAAAGGCGTCACTTGTTCAGGCACATCAACCAAGCAGTGACGGACTAGGATAAGAGTGGGAGTGGGGCATTTCGGTTGGCAACTTTCCGTCAACCGTGAATTATAATTTTTTATCACAAATTTTGATTAATAAATAAATTCAAATAAAAAATTTGACTAACAAAATACACATCAAGTTAATCTTTAATTCACTTTACTAAAACTTCTTAACGAATTTTAAAAGTAGAAAATATAACATAATTATTAAAAGCAATAGCATCCAATTCCATAAATTTTAATTCAATTGGAATTTCATTCTTATTTTTAAACAAGTTTAATTACTCTATTTACTTAATTTAGCAGTGTTAAAATTTTAGGTCCCTAATTTAAAACAATTTGAATTTATCCAATTCCTTAAGTTAACAGCCCACTCATTTTGCATTGTCCTATATGGTATAAAAAGTCTAACTACTCATGTGGATTAAAATTTAGGGAGAATTACACTATTATCTATCTCTAACAAAATATTTACAAAAATAACATCCTTTTAATTTATTTGCTTAGCTTGACACCTAAATCAACTTATTATCATATATATATATATATATCATCTCATGTTTCTTTTTCAATTGGAATTCTCGACCTCATCGATCGATCTTCAGGACCGTTGCCGATCACATCACCGATCTCCACGGCCAATTCCTACTTTCAAGTTCTCTTTCTTCTCTACTTATGCTCTATTAACATACTTCCATAACAAATTCCTACTTCTACTAGCCGATTATGATTTCAATCGTTTTAAGGTCTGGTTTCTGATTCTTGATAATAAGTTTCAGTTTGCTTGATTTCTTATCAATTTGTTTCACTCTCTCTCTCTCTCCTCTGCTCTTCGATCTTTGATTTGTTTTGTTCGATTGTTTTTTACTTGATTTTTTGTTTCCACTCTTCTAGTAATGTGTTCGAATTCTATTTTTGAACAAATCGAATTGGATTTTGATCATACAAATCAATTGTTGATGAAAATGAACAAGGATAATGCAGATCTGATATTTTAGAGATGAAGATGATGAAGTTAAAGGATGCGCATAAGGTGTTTGATAAAATTCTTTAGTATTTTAAGGCATATGTATTGCATATGTGTTGCATATATGTAAAATATGTACTATTATGTAAAATATGTGTAATCCGTTCGGAATTTTGTGTGACATGTGTATTAAAATACAAATTTTATATAATTTTATCAAAATCTATGTATTAATCTGTTCGGAATTGTTATGTAAATTCTTTTTTTAACTTTTGGATTGTGGTGTTGAAATCGATTTATAATTTTAGAACTTTTTGGCTTGATTTGTTTGTGATGAAGGATATTTAAAATAAATAAAGAGGATGTAGAACTGCCCATTAGAGATGAAGATGATGGAGCTCAAAGATGCATACAAGGTGTTTGATAAAATGCATTTTAGTATCTAAGGGATATGTTTTACATATGTGTTTCATATGTGTGACTTATGTACTGTTATGCAAAAATTGTGTAATTTGTTTGAATTTTGTGTGACATATGTATTACATATGTATTGTATATGTAATGAGTTTGTAAAGTTTCTTTTCTTATCAAATCAGTTCAGAATTTAATGTAAGAGATATGTAGTGTATATGGAACACATATGAATGGTATATGTAATGGATTTTGTAAACTTATTCTTGTTATCAAATTCAGTTCGGAATTTTATGTGTGACATATGTATTATATATGTATTGTATCTGTATGGATTTTTAAAGTTACTTTTCTTCTTAAACCAGTTCAAAAATTTTATATAAGTGATATGTATTTTATATGTAACATATATTTAAAGCTACGTAAGTTCAATGTGTGACAAATGTATTATATTTGAATATTACAGCGAAACCAATAACAATTTTTTCTTGTGAGTGTATTGTATGATATATGTGTTACAAATGTGTGAACATGGTACTAGATGTAATTATTTTTCTTTTTTGGATGCTTGATGGTGTTAGTTTAGCTTGTTTTGTTATTTTTGTTATTAGTTTGATTGGCTTGGTATTTTACATTTTTCAACAAACTTTTTTGGTCATACCATGGAAGTTGCCCTAAGATTTATGGAATTTTGGGTTTGGGTAATGAGGCAGAGCAGATAGTCATGTTTCATTATTTGACCCAAATTAATACAACCCATTTTATCACTTAGTAAAACAACGCAACTTTGACAAAAGTCTTAATTCCCCTCTTTTCTTTCCTCTTAATCGTCATCTTCCCCAACCCAACTAGGGTTTCTACAGCCCCAAAGCCAATCCTCCATAATTTTCGGCAACAAAAAGGGTGGGGCAAAATATACAGGTCCTAAGTGTTTCCGGCGGCCGGGGTGTGGCAACTGCCACACTATTTCACCGCTGGCGCCTTCTCTGCAACCAAGTTGATAGACCATTCGACAATAAACGTCTACAATTTTATTGTCAAAAACATTATCAACCGACAACCCGTATTTTCTCATCATACTTCCATAGCCACCTCCAGAATAGTGGCCACCGGTTCCCATAGTATGACAAACACCAGACGGAAATGTGAGGCTATTACTTACATAAACAATTCCTACTTCAACCCTAGCACTACGGGTTTTCGGGTCAACAACAATACCTCTCAAATTGAATAGGTCGAGGGTCGTGAAAGGAACATTAGATGTATATAGAGGAAAGGCCCTTGTAATCATGGCCACCGCTACGAATCCTTATTTGTAAGTTATTAGATTTAGCGCATAAAACGGTTGCCTGAACATGAGATTCATCTCTAGGAGTGACGCTAGCAAGTGGTTTTGGTATATTCGATGTCAAGAACCGAAGATTCCGAATATAGGCATGCAATGTGGAATTGAAAGAGGAATTGTTTGGTGCGTACATGTTTTCGAGAATCGGGAGGGGGTAGTTTGAACGAGTAGGAAGGCATTGGAGGAAGTTGGAGATGTTCGATTCACTAGTGACAAAAGCTGCAAACGATATAATTGTAAAGAGAGAAATAAAGTTTGAAGCCTGGGTTGTGTCTTTGTAATGTGATACTGAGTAACAATTTGTTAATTCCATTGGTACTTATATTGATGTAATGAGATTTTCAAGTGGTCTAAGAACTTGTACAACATAGCTTGATTTGTTTAGGTATTGTTTGTGGATTTTTGCAAATTTATTCCCACAATTATGGATTTGTTTCCGCTTGCGCAGGCCATACTTAAAAATTATTACTTTTGGTAAATCCAAATTTCCAAGTATAGATCAATTTGACATCTGTAAGTAGAATCATTGAGATTGGACAAGCTGTTAAGATATTACGAATCAATGATGTTACAATACGGGAATAATATCAATTATAATATATCAATTGATAATATTATCAGTAAAATAGAACGGAGACCTATGATGATCATTTCACCGCCTGAATGGCCATACCGCGTCTATTGCCACAAAAAACTCTCGTGGCCTACACGAACGGTGTTGTGGACTAAGTTAGCATAATAAACTGGCTCAACTGATCACTTAATAAAGTTGGTTGAGCCGGATCCGCGAATCCTTATCTACTACGGAAAATATCCTGAATCGTTAGGGGATTCAGATCTTAGCATTGATTAGGAAGAATCCTAATTAAGAAGGAAGTCTAAAGAGGAAAGTGAATGAATCCTAGTCAGGATCGGATTCTCCAAACTGTTGAGCAAGATTTGTTACCTATAAATACCCCAGAGCCCTAAGTCCAAAGGTATGTAATTTCTAGCTCCTACCGTTATTCTGCTATTTTATCTACTCAAAACTCTTTCTGACTTAGGCATCGGAGAGTTCCTAAAGGGTACCCCCGGTCCTAATCTTTGTGGATTTCAGGTAGAGACGATGACGACTGAAGTACTAGAAGAACAACTAGGAGCTAACTTACGGTGACTAGTTATCAATTGGTGCGGTGAGCGTGGATCTGAATTTTAGACATTAGTTAGATTTTTGGTTTCACCGATTTGATTACAAGTAACAAATTTCAAATTCTGCTGTTTTCTGTGATCTTGAAGATGACAGAGTTTGACGGCTCACTTATTGACAATATTATCACCACGAGTGATGACGAGATACCTTCTTTGGAAGCACTAGATCAACCTAACCAGTTGATTGCTAATTCTTCCCTAAATTCCATACTTGTAAAGGCTACGGATTCGACTGTGGCTTCCACTTTTCGGACCCCGTTAGCTGCTTTACCATAAATCCTTGATCCGTTGGTACAACTATCAAGTAAATACGGTATATCACTGGACGATCAGAACGAATTGTGCAATTCTCTTCTTAGGAATTATGTAGCTTCGCAGCAGTATGTGCCTCTGGGTGCGCAACCCGCGCCCACTATGAGCTTGTCCGCTGGCAGGAATTTGTTGAATGAGTTTGAAACACTGGGTCAACCCAATGCGTTTGGCTCTCAGAGGAATCCAATATCTAAGAATGCATTGGTAACACCAGTAATATCGAGACAAATACCGACTCAAACACCATCCCAGCTATCAACTCAAAGACCATTACAATTGCCAGCCTCAACCCCAGCCACGGTGAACAATGTTTTACCTCTTTCCCAGCAGAGAGAAAATATAACTGATCCAACCGGAGTATATCAAACAACGCAACAAGTTCCTTTTGGTGTTCTCACGTCTAATCAGTCTGCTATGCTGCAACGGTTGATTGGACTCATCCAATAGGGTGCAGTTCAAACTAACCCTGGGGTCATGCCGACTCAATCAGTAGTACCCGTTTCATAGCACCCCAAGGATAACTTGAGCCGGGATGGAGAGATATCGAAAGACATGTTTGAGTAGTATCTGAACAAATATTTGGAGAAAGGATTGAGGAAATTCGTTGTTCCCTATCAACCACCTGTGAATACTCGATTTTTCGGCTCGAAAAGTTCAGTCGAAGGACACAGCGCAGCTTTGGTAAAAGTCTCCAGAAGCATGCCAATATACCACTCAAAACGTCCGCAACGGAACGAGAATCGTAAAACTGATCTCGAATTTATTTTTGGAGGTATGAAACTCCCGAAAATCATGAATAACGTGAAGAATTGCACCGAACGGGTGTGTCCCGTCAGTCTAAGAACAAAACTCTGGACTCTCTTCCTGATGTAATTCCCGAGGACACTTCCTCATTTTCTAATAAGAACTCTACTCATTTCGGTTATTTCGATTCTCTTACTTACCAAGCATCGCCTAATAAAAGTAAAGAAAAAGAA
>CAOJBJ014838991.1:0-11504 GCA_948291685.1 Euphorbia celastroides | reverse complement strand
TTATCGGATCCTTGGGGATAGCAGAGCAAGCCGTCGCTGGATTCTTCTTCTTTTTCTTCCGTTTCTTAGTTTTCCGATTCGATTTCTCGGGAAGTTTCTCGATCGGACTGCTATGCGATCGGTGTAAAAGGAATTCGCCTTTCTCGAAGGAGCTGGTGTCACTGAGAAGATCGAAAGGAAGCTTTCTACCGAAGGATCTTGAGGCTGCCATGGATCCAAACGAAGAAAATTGAGATGCATGCAGGGAGTAAGCAGGTGAGAGGAAAGGTGGAACGTATAAAACGTTTTGACATATTATAATTTGGTTAGGATTTATCAGTAAAAATTAGAGAGCAGTGGTGTGGTAATTAAGTTTTAAAAAGTGAATATTGATGACAATTTCCCTAAAACATTTGACATATTATAATTTGGTTAGGATTTGTCAGTAAAAATTAGAGAGCAGTGTGGTGTGGTAATTAAGTTTTAAAAAATGAATATTGATGACAATTTCCTTTATATATATATATATATATATATATATATATATATATATATATATATATATATATATTGTTTTCCACAAGTAGTAAAATCGATATAAAGCGGATTTTGTTTGATTTCTATAGCAAAATACATATTTATTGTAAGTTTTATTTTCCACATCTAGTATAAGGTTGTCATAAATTGATTTTGTTTGATCTCTTTGATAAAATAACTTTTATATCAGTTTTGTTTATGACAGTCGGTATAATGCTGATATAAATTTGTTTTATTGATTTTTTGATAAAATAGATGCTTTTGAATTTATTTCTTCACACATCCTATAATTTTGATATAAACTTAATATAAGAGCAAGTACAATGGTTCCTCCATAAATAGAATTACTCTATTTATAGAGTGAGGGTCCTCCAAATATAGAGGAACCTATATTTCTCCATTTTAGAGTATGGTTGGAGTAAGCTACTCTATAAATAGAGAAAGTAATGTAAAAATAGAGTTTGAAGTAGAGTTTTTAGAGTAACAATTGGACTTAGCCTAAAATGGTTTTTGTTGACTTTTTTCATAATAACATAGTTATGTTTAAATTTATTTTCTCAAGCCTTGTATTATGCCGATAAAATTGATGAAAATAAAAACTCATCAAAACTTCATCATTATAGATCAAGTTTTAAAGATGAAATAAGACGAATCAAAACTTCATCATTATAGATCAAGTTTTAAAGATGAAACAAGACGAACCAAAAACTCTAAAGCATCATGCTTAAAAGTCAGAAATTAGCAAGATAAATGCACAACAAAGTAAAAGGAAGTCGAAAGTAATTGAAACACATGAAAGTTGTTGTTAATTAATGTGTGAAGTGTAAGCATAAATATTTTTTAACACCTCTTATATTTCTTAAACTGCTCTTAAAAGTTTCTGCGATAAATTTTGATTTTGAGAAAGTATTACTGCAAAGTAACCATAATGAATTAATATAAAGAGTTAGAATAAGTTGTCTAAAAATAAAACATGTATTTATAAAGAGTTTATGACTTAACTTCTGTGAATATTTAGTGTGGATTTCAATCCTTTGGAAGTAGGATTAATCTTGAATGACGCAGCAAAGAAGATATGCAAACGTTCGATGAGTTAGTTACTATAGACAATTAAATTATTTATTTCGAAAAAATTGCGTGTGAAATGTAAAGAAAATAATTTCTCAACTACCCCAAGGGAGCAATAATTAGATAGGCAAGGTGTCTGAAAAACAGAGAAGAGATAATAAATCCCACTACCCTCATGATTTAATCATTGCCTAAATGTGATATATGATCATATATCAAATTGAATTCAAAAATTAATTTATTATATAAATAAATAACTGAAATTATCAAATGCAGGTTAAGTTGTTCAACTGCCTTCCAAAGTCAAACTAGTTTTATCATTATTACTTTTCATAATTGTATGGTATGGTATTATATACTAGTCAAAATTATCCAACCTGATTAGTTGACAAAAGTTATGTTGGGAACTTTAAAATAACATTGTAAAGCTCAAATAAATTTTCGTGGGTCGAGAATGATTGTTATTTATCACTTATTTCCTGCGTATGCTTCATCATATGAAGTTAACCCATATATAGATAGTATAGACTTCTACTATTATTTTATTTACTCAAATGAGTTTGACTTTATTATGCTAAACTTAAGATTTCCATGATAGACTTCAAATTTTTTTCCCTACGAAGTAAGGATTACTTTCTCTTTCTCTTTCTCTATTTTGCGGAAAACAAGGTGAATATAGAAAGCAGTAGTAAACATGCTAATTACAAAATAATGGATATTCTCTCAGGCTTCCAGAAGGAAGATAGTATGGGAAAGAATGTGAATCAAACATAAAACTTAAAAAATTGTACATTAATTTTCATTCCGATGCTCAAATACATAAAAAGAACAAAACATGGAATCAAGTAATGCCAATATATTTCAGCAAATGGTGTTTCATGTTTCAGCTCGAATGAATGCACTTCACTTATGTTTTGTGGTATAAATGCATAGAGAATTCAAGTAGTCTTTTAAAAGGGTATGCTATAATGGAGCAAAAGGTTCAGGCAGAGACTCAAATCCATGGTCAAAGATGGTACCTGCATCAGATTTATCATCAATACTGTGCAGCCAATTCGTGTTTCTAGAATCCTCTTTCAGCAGAATTGCATCATAGCGGGAGCTTTCATAAATGTCAACTTCACTCAATTTGCCTGAGAATCTCTGCTCATTACTGTCTGCATACCTGTTTGAATGGTATCCATTTTCTGGATTATCTGCACCGTTGATGGACTCAGGAGCAGCCATTGAACGGACCGATTGGGGTTTGGAAGAAGATCGAACGCTCTGTGGGAAAAGACTTGTGCTTGAAAGACCCCGATTGGTAGTCGTGCCATTTTTTATGTCCTGCATCAGTGAGATGATGTGTCATTCGAATGATATGTCATTTCAAAGTGCACCAAACAAAAAGGCCAAACTTGGCACAAGTAGCTTACTGAAACCCTCAAACTTTATAGGAAAAACTACAAGAATCATGAAAAGAGAGAGACTTGCATACCATATGCCTGATAGCCATATCCAAGGACTTCTTAGATATCGTCCTCCCAAATCCAGTACCCTCTGCGGTAGTTGACAACGACCTAACAGATTTTCTTCCATAATCTGAAGAAGCTGGAAGCCTTTGAGAATCAGAGGCATATCCATTAACATGTACCCGACTTTTCACTGGAGCCTCACTTCCCCTTGACACAATAGGGGACGGATGTCTTCTTGGCCCATTCACCGGGCCCGCGGTTTCTGAGCTCGCCTTCGAAGGAGCTGGCCGGGACCTACCAGCAGAAAGCGGCCTATCTGGCAAAGTTGTCCTAAGGTTTGGAGGTGTGTCGAGGGAAAAATCGGGAGGAATAACAGGCTGTGGTGGGGCCCGAAGCCGGGGACCCGGGGAACTCGGCCTAGATGGTCCAAGGGTTCGCCCATTTGAGGTGAGCCGGCCAGCTGAAGTCGAAGGTAATGCAGAAGGTGCTGAATTCCGGCGTGTGGGAGTCGATGGGCGTGAGTTAGATCGAGTGGGGCCCGAAGAAATTTGTGGCCTAGAAGTTGGTGTAGAGGGTCGGGAGTTTTGGGAAGGTCTAGGCTTGTCATTGAGAGTGTTGGGGCTTGGGCGGGCCCTAGATGGGGTCGAGGGGCGGGACCCTGTGGGCCTGGAAGACGGTGTGGAGGGCCTTGCAGTAGACGGAGAGCGGGTGACTGGGGAGGATGGTCTAATGTAAGATGAAACTGAAGCTGAGCTGGTGTTCAGGATCGAGGTGGACCTATTTGATGAGTAGGAGCTGAACTGTGATGATGATACAGAAGAGCGAGTCACTGAACTGCTTCTTGCTGGTCTTGTGGAGTGATGGGTTTCTGATTGTGAAACAGATGGCTGCAATACAGACAAATCTAATCTGATTGTTTATAAAAACAGATCTACACTGATTGAATTCATTATTTACTTAATGAAGTTGTGATAATAAAACTATAAAGCGTACCCTTGAAGCTTTAGCGGTGGTGATTGATCTAGATAGAGAACTGGTTCTTGGAGCCACCACAGTAGGTTGAGACTCCCTGGCATCAGATGATGGAAAGAGAGGAGTTCCTGGAGGCGTGAGAAGCCTAAGGACACAAGCCAGTGGCAAATGAGAGCAATGATACTCATTCTAAGTATACATTTTACTGAAGTAACTACAATGTTGAGATGTCGCTGAGATATATGTACATTTTATTAGTTCAAATCAGAATTCAAGAACTCATCAGTGCTGAAGCTAGAAAAAGCCAAATTCAAAAAGTTATCTGTAAGCATATTGGTACAAATCATGAAACATCCAAATACTAATACTGTTCGCATTCCAGTAACTAGTGGTATTTCACAAGGGGTTCAATGCATATTTAGTTTCATTTCGTCACAGTCAGTTAAATGCACCCAATTATGTGATGTCAAACATTTGGAAAATGATACTAAAGCAGGGATTTAGTACGCTAATCTAAAAACTGTGCAGAAGTTCAGGCGTCCTGATATTGGAAACAACCATAATTTCTGTGGTCCATGAAATGAGTACAACCGATTCCACTAGAGGTTCAAAAGATTAAATGATTCATTAGCTACCTACCTACCAGGGCATGTCATAATTGAGAAAAATCAATACGGATCTGAAATTCAGAACGCAATTAAGAATTTCAGTTTTTTCCAAATTACCAGTCGTAATCATGCTTCCCTCCTTCGGTAGATGACAACAGATCGTCAATCGCGCTCTTTGCTGGTTTCGCTGATCCAACCGAAAGTCTTCCTAATTTCCCCGAAACTGCATCCAACAAAACAACAATGAATCCTACCTCCTACAGATTGAAAGAAAAAATCAAGATTCCGAATCCAAATTCTCGCACAAAAATAGCATAACGGCAAGTAAACAATCAGAAACACCGGAAGACGAACACGACGCCGTTTGGTGAGAAATTAAAGTAGTTGATAACGATCATTTTCGCTTTCCAATCTCCCTGGTTGGATCGATTAGAGCAAACCGACAAATCAACCATAAATGAAGCCGGAAAAGCCATCCAATAACAGAAATCCAGAGACTATCTCAAAGGTAAATGACCGTAATGTCCTCATCTCCCTCAGGAGAAAGAACGAAGGAAATGAGGAGCTAAGTAATGTAATGTACCATCGGAGGAGGCAAGGGAGAGACTGCGGCGGTTTTTGGAGAAGAGATCCAAGTGATCGTCGGAGTCCTTGGAAAAGCCGTTGAGGCTGTGGCCGCGGCGGTGGTTGTTAGAGAGCGGGAATCGGAAGGAGTTGCGGTTCATGATGGAAGAGGAGAGGAGAGAAGTAGCAGAGAAAAGGAAGAAGATGAGAGTAAGTAATTGAGAGAGAGGAATTAAGGAGTTAGATCTGAGATGGGATGGAAGTATCAGCTTTAAGATGCGTGCTTAGTTGTGTAAATTTGTTTATATTTGATTTCTAACCCCTCCATTTCTATCGTACACCTGACACATGGCCTTCTTTTCCCCCTATGTTTTTCTTCTACATACATTTTGTTCTGGACCATAGAGTAGTTTAATGTGAACATTAACTATGTTTGAATTAAGCTATTTTGTAACAACTATTATCATTTATATTACATATTCATTGGTATAAACATATTTTTACATTGAAACAAACAATGAAACCAATGATTAAACCCTATTAAATTGATAATAATAATTTTCAATAGTCTCATTGATTTAATACATGATGTCATTGATTAATACAATAATATAATTGTTTTTTGCTACTCAATTGGGCAACTTGAAATGTTGATGCAATAATAGGAGAGATTGAATGAGAGAATCTTTATTCGGTCTAAAAACATATTGGACTCATAACTAAAAAGCAAATATACAAGAACTTAACTAGTATAGGTGAGCATAAGATTTTACTTAAAACATTCCGCGAATCAATATACTTATTGGTATATTCCAACAAACCCTTATAAATTTGAAAAGTGAAATTAGCGTTCAACCGCCGAAACTAGAGGCCCGTGGTGGTGTCTTCTGAATCAAAGAAACCCAATTTTGATTTTTCATTGTAATTTCATCATTGTTTTATAACCTTTTTTACTCACTTTTTATGAGCGTAGTTTTTACCACATAAAATTTATGGTAGTCTAACTATGCAATAAAATTAATGATCGTGCAAAGCTCATAGCTTATAAATTTCAATTTGGACCGTCATGTTTCAATTATAACTTTCTCATCGGATGATGGATTGATGCAATTAAAAGTAACATAGAAGATGAGATAGGATGAGAACTTTTTCTTTTTAAGGACTCTCCAAATGAACTATATCCTAATTAAAATTTGGGTGGAATACAATTCATTTACAAAACCCAACTCTCTAGATTAGTGTGGTTGAGTAACGACAATACTTCAAATATTCCGCTAGAGCTAAATCGGACAAAAACATCTTTCACTTAAGACATCTTCAATCCTACCCAACTAATTTTTATTTCAAATCTCATTTTACTCTATAATTTAGAGTTGTTACAGTGTCTCCTTCTCCAACCATTACTTCAAATTCTACTTCAAAATAAAGTATTATTATTTTATCTTCTCTCACCTATCTTTATATTGTTATTTTATTCATTCCATCCAATCAAACAATATAAAAAGTATAAAGAAATATAAAAGTAATAAAGATAATAATATTTTATATTTGAAAGGGTGAATAGTATTACTTCAAATTTAAAGTAACACTATTCATACTTCATAATTTGAATGTAAGATTTGAGGTGGAGTTGGAAAAAAATAACTTCATTTCCATAGGAAATGAAGTTGGGTTAGAGATGCCAGACATTCATATATATTCTTTATCCAAAAATTTTTCCATCCAATTGCAACACCTATTTGAATAGTAGTTTTCTCACGATTTCAAACCTAAATAGGTTTCGTTTAGTAAAAAGAATTTGGTTTTCTTTTTAGCAATAGTAAACCAAGGAGAAGAAAATCATCTAAGACCGACACTATTGTTGAGCTTTAGGGTTGATTTTCCATGAAACTGATCACGATGTTGATCGTTTGGGATCAATTTGGAAGGGAAAAAACCTATCTCAAAGCTTTACTTTTCTAAAAAAAATAATACTATCAATGGACCTTTGATCAAGTGGTACACCTTCCAATGTGTTGGTGAAAAGTCTTGGGTTCGATATCCAGCCTCTTCAATGATTTATTTATTATTCAAAAAATATAATACTTTTCAAATTTGTTATTTAATCAACTGATTCGAAAAAACCTTTTTGATTAAAATTGACATGATGTAGATAAACACTCAAAAAAATCAAAACTTTATATTTCAATTTGAAACTCAAAATTTGCATAAATTTTCGTTATGTAAGAAAAAACAAACATAACTTTCTATACAACTCATCACAAACAAATTTTTCAAGTAATACTTAAGCCCAACATTATACTAACACTAACCCCAAAGGAGTTAAGTGCAATAAAAGGAGCACCAAGCATCCTTCATTTATAGAAAATTGGAGAAGTTTTTTATTATATAGTACGTAAGGCGGATATACATAATCGGTTGTTAGTGATAGCAAATGTGAGGTCAAAGTCAAGTAGGACACACCATAAAAAAAATCAAGTAGGATATTGACTTTTCTTGCGTAGGGCTTTTAATTTAAGCTTCATGTCTTTGGATTAATTTATGTCCCATATTTGAGTTATGTATAGATTAGCTAGAACTAATCAATAATAGTCCCTTATTAAGAAATGTTTTTCTTCTAGCATCCTAGGGTACAAAAAAACGAGGAACTTGATTAGCTACACTTATGATCAATCATATCATGCTTTAATGATCATAGGGATGGAAAGAATTAAGAATCTACATTGCTAATATTCATGTTCAACTTATTTTATTCAAATGAGATTATAATTTCAATAGACGTTCTATAACTACAATTGTAAATCACTCATGTTATATAACAATATTTAGATGATAATATAACGACAGCAAGACTATAAAAATATAATAGTTAAGAAATTTTATAAGTTAACTATAGTGATCTATAGTCCTTCTATGGATTTGTTATAGTCATGCAATAAACCTATTGTTTTAACTTAATTATTTTTTGTAAAATTATATATGAATCTGCATTAACACCATATACCTACTATAGACTTGTTACAGAAATACTGTAGTTCGAAAACTTGTAGGCTAATCATAGAAACGATAGTATTTTTTATAGCCTTGCTATAGAACTATAGTTGCAACACATTCCTATTATTGTTGTGCAATAGAACTATAATATTTTAGTTTTACGTCACTATTCTTTCAACTTTTATCATTATGAGAGGACTACAAGATATATGAGTAAAGAATCCGTAATATTTGATTTGTTGATGTAAAAGTCATGGCTCATAACTATATACTAAATAAACTTTCGAATATTGCATATTTATGTCAATTTCTTTTATTTTTCTATTTATATAATTTATTTTCATGTTTAATTATTGAATTTTATAGTTTAATAAATTCGTAAAAGTGAATAATTTGGAACGCTGCAACAATATAAAATGGTTAAAAAGAAAAACAATATACGAGTAGTTGGTATTAAATTTTTGGAAGTATTTGAGTTATGGTGTCCCATGAGCAGAACCATTATTATTTTGAAATCAACTTTATACGTTGAACGGGACATATTGAAAATGGATGGAACTCAATTATCTATTGTTCAGAAAGTAACAAAACTCCTGTATCCATTCGCCTTCTCATAATTCATAAATTGTGGCTATCATTTGAGAAATGGGATCCTCTGCAGTTCAAAAATGAACTGCAGAGTACAGTTCCTTCAATCCCATCGTTCAATTGAAAATGAATGGTTATTATTTGCTTCAACTTTTTTAATAAAAGGATAATACTATATTAGATGTGAGGAAACTGTAGAGGATCCCATTTCATCATTTGATCTCAGTTAATAATTGAATTTTAAAATCATTTTTTTTTAAATTTACATGTCTCTTCATGACCGTACATTGTTTAGGACTTAGTCACAGTAGAAGTTCTTTACTCCTTCCAACAAATATATTTAATGAGGTTCAAACCTTATTCTCTTTCCACATTTTCAGTCTGTGTTATCAACTGAGCTATACTTTGTTGGTGAATTTCAAAATTAATAATTCTATAAACATCTTTTTTTTTTCCTTGTAACTCCCCTCGTAAGAATACAGGTAAAATCAATTTTCCCAGCTTTGCCCCATTTAAAAATATTTTATAACAAAGAAAATTAATATTATAAAATACCGGTCCCTTTGTAAGTTGTAACGAGTCATAAGGGTGCACATCCTTTTCTCACGAAATTTATACTAACTTAAGATGACAGTTTTTTTATGGAATCTGGATCAAAAATTGATTCCAAAAGCAAAAAACTTAATATGCAGATATAAATAAAAGAGTTAGAAATTTGCAAACAGAAATCCAATCTCCAATACGATTTCAATTCACTATTGATATTTTCACGGGTAGCAATCAAACCTTTACAGTTGTTATCGGAATTCGTCTTCTATAAGTAGGATACACCACTGCGCTTATCATAGCACTAGCTAAGTCCTCTTAAAATTTTGGGACATATCACTCTAAGCTCTCACAAGTCTAAAGCAAAGTTCATTTTCAAACTCCCTTGAAAATGAAAGAATTACAAGTGTTTTCTTTTAAAAAACTTGAAGAAATTTAATTCTAAAATGAGTTGTCTTGGTGATGGAATAACCGATTGCCTTCGATCACGAGAGCTTGAAAGAATCAATCACTTCTTCACTGGTTGAGTGTTCTATTTATAGGTTGGGCAATACATGTTGCCGTTGGAGAAGATTAAATTTTGATCGTGGAAGAATTTAAATTTGTTGCATTCGGAGCTGTTGTTTACTTCATTAGACTCAATTAATTGCCTGTTGCATTTGTTGGGAGTTGTGCACCAATAGAAAATTAGTGGAGTACAGAATTTTGGTCTAAAATTGATCCGCGCAAATCTTGTCGGATTTTGTGCATTTCACGTGCTCTGTCATTGGCTGGTTTCAGAAAGGTTGTTACTTTTTGTTTCTGTCAGCTAGCTGTCATTTATCCTTGTATGGATCTTGGATACTTAACTTATTGATTCGGATTGGCAATGCTTGAACAATCTTCCTTGTTTTATGGAAACAAAACCTAAGGAAAAGACAAGCACAAAATAGCAAAACTTGTATAATTGACTAAGTATGATTTTTGATGCTAAGCAATCAGTTTTGCTCCCCCTTAATCATAGGAACATATATTTCTACCCCCCATAATTCTAGCTTATGAACTTCTTTCAAAAAGACTTTGAAATAAAGCAGCAATCCGTAATATTTCATTAAAATTTGACAATTACAAGTACAAGTTCCAACAAGTAGTAGAAAAAGATAAAGATTGCATATGATCCTATTATATTATTGACCCGGTTGTTGGATGCTGCTTCTTTCTCCTTAACTTTTCCCTTCTCCCCCAATTTGTTGGCATTTAAGTGGACTTCTAGGATGGGCTTGGCCTCTGTCCAAGTTTCTTTCCAAGTACTAGAATAGATGGAGAAGTCACAGTCACCCTCATCCCTTGCCTCGTTGATCTTGTGGACATCATCCAGAGGCAAATAATAGTGTTGGAGCCCTTCTTGAAACTCTCCAAAAGCAACTTCTTGGCATGCTCTTGATCAGATAGGAAAAAGTGAGGAAAAAGATCTCTCACTATGAGGTTGATGGCCTTATAGTGTGGGATAACAAGATCTAAGATGGTTTGAGTCAACTGTCAGAGGAAAGCCTCAATTTGCTCTACTTCCTCCTCTCCTTGTGTTGGTTCAGTTACTTGGACTAGAGACTAGGTATTCTCCATTTCAGCGTCCAATTCTTCGCACACATCATAGGCTTTGTATTAATGTACTCCAGTAGTTAGGGCTGTAAACGAAACCGAGCCGTTCGAGCTCGGCTCGGTGTGCGGCTCGATAAAAGCTCGGTTCGGTTTGGTTCATTTGATAAATGAACAGTTCGCGAACAAAATTTTAAGCTCTATTTGTAAATGAACACGAACATGAACAAGTTAAAGCTCGGCTCGAAAGCTCGTGAACAAGCTCGATTAAGAGCTCGCGACCAAGTTCGAAAACAGGCTCGATAAAAGCTCGTGAAGTAGCTCAATAAAAGTTAGTAAATTATCTCTTCAATGAATTTAATATATTTAATATAAAATTTTAATAATAAATACAATACTCAAACATATCATATTTATTTTAAAACTATAACTCAAGTTCCAATCGATTACATATTTCAACATACTAATTTTACTTCTATTTAAATCTTTTAACAGAGGTAATTATTTTTGTCAATACACAAATAATGATTCAATAGACTCACCGTTGTTGAGCATACATTTACTGTCCATTTCATGTGTTGCTTTCATGCTTTCTAAACTTGATTTCTGTTTGGAAAAC
>CAOJBJ014825372.1:0-14423 GCA_948291685.1 Euphorbia celastroides | reverse complement strand
CCAATAATAAGTTCATGATCACTTGCTACTTGATGGATCACCATATCCATATCATCCCAAAACTTATCCTTTAAGCTTCTACCTAGTCCTACTTGAGGAGCATACGCACTAATAATACAATATATAATCTTCCCTAAAACCAACTTTAATAATATAATCCTTTCTCTAAACCTCTTTACTTCTACCACCTTATCCTTTATTTTATGTGCCACCAAAATCCCTACACCGCCCACACCCTTATTTCCCCCACAATACCATAGCTTGTACTTTGTATTACCTATCTCCTCTCCACCTAGTCTATTGTAAGCAAAATATATCCACCTTTCTCCTCTTCATGGTATCTACTAGCTCCATTGATTTTCCTGTAAGGAATCCAATATTCCAACTACCTACCCTAATCACGTCATGATGGACTAGCTTCTTTACTCACATCCGCTTAGAAAAATGCGAGAACCCTTTCCTATCTAACCCCACATCCGGGCACCGATGTGGAGGGGCTAGCTTATTTACCCACGCACGACCATTATACGAGAACCCTTGCTGATAATTCACTGTACCCAGGCGGCGATACAATGGAACCCCTTGCTCATTTGACACTACACCCGGATACCGATGTAGCGCATGCCTAGGTGGGCATATCCCAACGTTATATAATCTTTGTCTATGATCCATAGGGGTGCGGCATATTTTTTACGTGCTGGCTGCTTACCTACCACACAACTCTCCTCCTTTATCCAGGCTTGAGACCGGCAATAATTTACAAATGTCACAGCAATCTTTATCAACTCGACAAACAGGCTCTGCTATCAGTCCTCTGTTTTCATGTCCATCACCCGCAACCATATCTGTTTATATAATACATACAATTTTACGAGTCTTAAAAAGTGTATGTGCAATATATGTATATAAGATCATATAGTAACTTCAAATTGAGAGAATTAAAACAATTTTGAGGTACTTAGAAGCTGCAATGAGTAAGAAAGTAACTATCATCAATGAAGATTTGTCCATGTTTTGGATTGAACAATCAATGCATATTTTGCTATCCTTGCTATGCCTTCATTTATAAAATTATAAGAATCTCGTAGATTATTACTATAATCTAAACTGGATTGCATGAGATTTTTTTTTACTGTAAATGATTCACTTTTATGAATTCTCTCATTATTGCTAAAAAGTAGCACGTTTACACTTTGACTTAATTCAACGGAATCATGAACTTATAGTTTTAGTTTTAAGTAAGTTCAATTTAATTCAATAGAACGGTTATTTGGAATTGTTTCGATACTCATTGTTCCAAAAAGCTAATCTCACAAAATTTTCCGATAACAAGATATTTTTTTGCTTTAACTTTATTTTTTAACACAAAAAATTGTTGCTTCTAGAAAAGAATGAATATAGAACCTTTTTGTGACAGAAATATGAGACAAGAATTTCAAACTAATCCAAAGCAAACCTTAAAATCTCATTTGCAAATTCTAGATATGCAGTCATCCGCTTTTGAATTTCTTTATATAATCTATTTATTGGAATTCAATAAATAATTTTTGCAATTTTAGATTAATCCAAATTAAATGTCTATTTCACTGTTAGATTAATTAACATAATTTGGTGGCCCATATGTATTATAGATCCCGATTCAGTAGGGGTGAGTAAATTCGGTTCAACCGGATCCGAACGATCTGAATTGGTTCAAGCAAATAACCGAATTTGATTATAATTTTATAAAATGTCGAATTTTCATTATAAATTTATTATAAAAACCAACTACAATTAAATTTGATTCGGATTCTATTATAGTTTTTGTTCGATTTGATAAAATTTATAATGCAATCCGGTTCTTTGATTGAACCAATTCGGATCGTTCGGATCTGGTTGAACCGAATTTGCTCACCCCAACGATTCAGTATTATGTGTGCTTTGTGTGAATGTTATAGAATTTAACTGAAATTAAATCGGTTTGGAATTTAAAGTCCCTAATTGGATGAAAGAAGAAAGTTAAATGGTTAGATAAATTGTAGATTAGTTAATTAATGATTGTAACAGTTTAAAATGCATTAATACATATACATAAAGTATTAATAGAAGGGAATAGATTAGTTTTCTTGGAGTTCAATGGTTCTAATCCCTTGTATCACTTACCACAAGAGGCCAACACAAAAACTAAAGGAGAAAGAAACAAGGACAAATTAACCAAATACTACTTAAAATTAAAAATGGATCAAAATTTAGCCTAAAACAATTAACCAGTATTACCATTTAATTAATGGAGCATTAAAAGCCAAATCTAACTCAAAATTTGCAACCGTTTTCAAGTTATTGCTCCTTTTATTACTTGTTCCAGATATGTTCCTCTTGCTGGTTCAATAGAACTGTTTCTAAGCACTTTCTTCCTTTATCATTTATTGGCAAAAGTTTCATATTTTATTCAAACTAATAGCTATACAGGACTAAGGGCATGTTATCTTACTTTTATTTTGTTTGTGCTTTATCGTACTTTATGTTTAATATTTTTTTTTTTTTCACCACGAGGTATCCTGGACGGATCCCAACTGTGGACGACACCTTTAAGCCATGTCCACATCCAGACTAATCATGCTACAAATTGTTAACGACTGTATGCGATTCTTCGACGGTAATGAGATTTGATTTTATATTTGTCCACTTTTATGTAATTGTCTTTAATTTAATATAATGAATTATATTCTTAAGTAAATATATATTCACTTCAACTTTAAAATATAATAAAATGC
This sequence comes from Euphorbia celastroides, assembly GCA_948291685.1. NCBI lineage: Eukaryota > Viridiplantae > Streptophyta > Magnoliopsida > Malpighiales > Euphorbiaceae > Euphorbia > Euphorbia celastroides. The sequence goes on along the minus strand of CAOJBJ014825372.1, from coordinate 11,670 downwards.
AGTTTCAATATACTTAATTATGATTAGTTCAGTTTTAATAATTCATTTTCATTTTCATTTTAACTGAGAACCACTCAATCCAGACAATTTTTCATATAAATTAGTTTCAACGATACTCAAATTCCCTAGGTCCAAAATAAATAGAATTAAATATGTTGTCCCATTATCATGCTCCCCTCCATGTCTCCATTCAAAAGTTGTTTCGGTTGGGTTTTGTTGTTTTTTGTTTTTAAAAAATAAAGGTCAATGAGGGAAAAAAGCCAAGAGGGACAATGAGTCACAACTCACAACCAAGCCAAAACCTCCATTAACCAAATGCATTAAAAAACACATTCTTAAGGAGAAAATTTGAGTTCAACCACAAAGTAAAATGCTTGGGTTACATAGCAAATCGCTTGCAGCATATGGAAAACTACTATAATTTTATTTTTTTTTTTGAAAAAACCATATAAATTGTAAAGCTGATAGAAAAATGTCATTTGATAAGACCACCCCATAAAAAATCCTCCAACCTAGCGAAGAACCAGCTGCAACTACTATCTATCATTACCTTCACAAAATATATAGCTTAAGTATCAAATTTGCAATAGAGATTTTGTTTCTCATGGTACTTCAATTCAATTTTATAGGAAACATTCACTTACATTCATACATATAAAATCATCAAATAAAAAATGTCATACAAATGAATTGAAAAAAAATCCAATTGAATCACACTGGTTGAAGTTAAGAAGAAAAGTCTGGGTGAATTGGTTATCTCGCAAACTAAACGTGTGGGTAAGAAATAAGAACAAAAAATTGAAATATGAAAGGGCTTGAAAATTTGGCGCTAGGAGACATCCAACTATCTCTCTCTCTCTATATAATATGGTCCACATCTATTGATTTGATGAAAAAATAGCCATGTAATAGAATAGGTGTGGTCCATAATTTGTTCACATGTTAATTTGTCACTTTCCATTTGCTTCTATAACTCCACGTTTGCACCCTACACAGACTATGCCAAACACCTCTATCATTTCAATTCATCTAATAAACAATTTCAAATTCGCCACACCTTCTTTTTTAGTTACTCGGTTTCTCTCTTGTCATCATTTGATAACTTAGAAGTGTATTTTAGAATACATTTTTAGAGTAGTTTGATCAATAAATCTTTAGTTCAAGATTTACAAACCTTCAACATAAAGTGAATCCATTTAAATTAATTTTACTTTAGAATTAAGATTTCATTGAAGAGAATTTTTTTTTCGATATGCTATTTAATGGCTCAATCAGTTAAAAGGTAAAGTTGACCATTACATTAGTGTGGTTTAAAGTTTGTGTACGATTATATAAAGTTATAAATTTCACATACCATTATGTTAGTAAGCACAAAGTTTGTGTACCTTTAATGATTTTAATCCTTATTATAATCAGCCATTTATCTGGCACTGACCAACAAAAATGTCATATAAGACCGATATTAAATTAGAATAGAAAGTCCCTATAACAAATAAAACCCAAACAAGAAATAGAGAAGGACCACCTATAGTTCAAATACATTTTCTGCCATGAAAATTCATATAGGACAATTCATACCAGAAAAAACTTCATGAATCAAATTATTGGAGGTGATAATTTGAACTCTCTTTGAATGTATATTGCCTTCCTTATAAATTTACATAATGCCGACTTGATATGCTTGGGAGCAGTCTACACATACCCGCATTTGTTATATAACAACTGAAAATAACAACAATATTTGCACCTTCTCTTCTATACTATAACCTTTCCCCATATTGATTGCAAAAAAGTCTTTACCCATTTTTGAAAATGGAGAAATTGAACATGGAGAAAAAGGACCTCGAGGCTGTAGATGAACACAAAGTCAACTACGCCGGAATGAAGGCGATGCCATTTGTTGTAGGTAAACAAAATTCGAAAACAAAGAGAAGGGTTCATTTTAATGCATATGATGTTTAATTTTAGTTCAAAAAAATGCAGGAAATGAGACATTTGAGAAGCTAGGAACAACAGGAACCTTAGCAAACTTGTTAGTGTACCTTACAACAGTGTTCAACATGAAGACCATAACAGCCACAACTCTTGTCTACATCTTCAATGGCACCACTAACTTTGCCACTTTGATTGGGGCCTTTGTTTCCGACACCTATTTTGGTCGCTTCAACACTCTCGCCTTTGCTAGCATCGCCTCTTTTCTGGTATTCCATCATCTCATCTATTAACCGCTAGTTTCGGGTCAGCATTAAAAATTTCCTCAAGTTATTAACTTTTTTTTGAAGGGAATGTTGCTCATAACACTAACTGCTGCAATCCCGAATCTGCACCCTCCAAAATGTGGAGCACAAAATATATGCGTCGGGCCAACTCAAGGGCAACTAACTTTTCTGGTGTGTGGGCTAGGATTGCTTGTTATTGGAGGTGGTGGAATTAGGCCTAATAACTTGGCCTTTGGGGCTGACCAATTTGATCCTGAGACTGAATCAGGAAAAAGAGGCATTAGCACTTTTTTCAATTGGTATTTTTTCACCTTTACATTTGCTATGATGACATCCTTGACCGTTATTGTATATGTGCAATCGGATGTAAGCTGGGCTTTGGGGTTTTCGATTCCAACCGTTATGATGTTGTTATCTTGTGTTTTGTTTTTCATGGGCTCGAAGTTGTTTGTTAAAGTCCTGCCATCAGGCAATAGTCCCTTCACGAGTTTGTTTCAGGTCATTGTTGCTGCTTTTCACAAGAGAAAACTTAAATTGACTGACCAAACTTCGCAATCCCTTTTCAACCATTTTCCATCTAAATGTATCACTTCCAAGCTCCGTTATACTAATCAATTCAGGTAACTCCCAATATGGCATTCTAACATATGTCTAATGGATTTCTAATAGATGTCTAATAGAGTTCTAATAGACATCTAATAAGTGTCTAATAGATAGTGTGTGTTCAGGTTTTTGGACAGAGCAGCAATTTTAGTTCCTGACAAAGACAAATTGAACCCAAATGGATCAGCTGCAAATCCATGGAGACTTTGCACAATGCAACAAGTAGAGGAAGTGAAATGCTTGGCTCGAGTGTTTCCCATTTGGGTGTCAGGACTTGTCTACAACATAGCCACAAATCAGCAGCAAACCTATGTAGTTTTCCAAGCTCTTCAATCCGACCGGCAATTTTTAGGTACAAGTTTCCAAGTTCCATCAGCAACTTATGTTGTCTTCAACTTGCTTGGACTCACCATTTGGATTCCCATATATGACCGGATCATAGTCCCCTGGCTAGAAAAAATCAATCACAAAAAAGGAGGCATCACAATCCTGAAAAGAATGGGCTCGGGGTTTGTTATTGCCATAATCTCAACAATCATTTCAGGTATAGTTGAAGAGAAAAGAAGAAATTCCGGCATTAAAAACCCGATTGGAGTTGACTCGAAAGGGCGAGAAATAGCAGCAATGTCAGCATTTTGGCTAGTGCCACAGCTGACACTAATGGGAATTTCTGAAGCGTTTACTGCTGTAGCTCAAGCCGAGTTTTACTACAAGCAATTTCCTGAAAACATGAGAAGCATTGGCGGGTCGTTATCACCGGTTGGAAATGCAATGTCGAGCTACATAAGTAGTTTATTGATAGCTATTGTTCATTCTAAGACGAAAGGCTCGGACAATAGGGATTGGTTGGCTGAGGATTTGAATGTGGGGAAATTGGACTATTACTATTACTTGATTGCTGCACTTGGGGTGTTGAATTTGTTATATTTTGTGGTTTGTGCTAAGTGGTATAAGTATAAAGGCAGTTAAAGTGGTATGGAAATTTCGATAACTTCCAACTCGTCTGCTTAAAATTAAAACATGAATCGTATGACATTGTACCTTGATTATATGAATTTGTCAACCCGTTTTAAGGACCCGTTGTTTCCACAATCTTTTTCTTTCAAGCTGAGCTCAAAGATGCTTTATTTTCGATTGAAAGGGCTTTATAAAAAGGGTGGAACAAAAGTGGCAGAATGTCTTGATTTTATGGTAAATATCCAGCTTGTAGTGTTGCATATATGTAGAGAAGGGAATCATTTAGTTGATGCCTTAGCAGTGCATGTTGGGACTTAATTCTATCTTTTTCGTTTTAATGTTTTTGTTCGTGATTTATTTTAGTGTTTAAAGCATGTTTCGCTGTATGGTTAAGTCATAGACTCATAGTTATGTCACAAATATGTTATAGTTATCTCATAGTTCTGTTTGCCAATTCCTGCCGGTAGAAGAAATTAACAGTCAAGGATAAAAAAAATTTTGGGTGCTTGACAATGTATGGTAAAGCATTGTAATTTTATTAACAAAAATTTATTACAAAACATTAACCAATGAAAAAGAAGCTACGTGTAAGAAAAACTTTTTTATAACAACAAAACTTCTATTTATCCATAAAATAATTAAAATAAACAAAAAATATTGTCTTCACTTACTAATTAATAAATTTAATTTAGAACAATAATTACCTTACACATGACGTGGTGGTGATGTGGCGATGACATGGCGCGTGTTTTTCACTCAAGGGAGTGAGAGTGGTTTAGTCGGATTTAAGGGTATCGAAGATACGTTTTTGGCAAGACCAGGGACCATATTGATCATTTGAAAAGACTAGAGACTGCAAATGTAAAAAGTGACAAGACCATGGGCATATTAGGACATTAGAACTTTATAAAACAATTGCAGTATGAGAAAAAAACTGAGAAGATTATACTAGGAAACAAAATATAGCACATTAATTTCATTGGTAGGTTTTGAATGAAAAGTTTGAAATTAAAAAGAGTTATAGTTCTAGATTATAGACAAAAGAAAAAGGGAGATAAATTGAAGAATTGGAAAAGATTACAAAAACATGGAGAAGTTTGTGCAATATGTGAGTTGGCACTTATCATGATCAAGTTTTAAATATTAATATTTAATTTATTACAAACTAAATTTAACGGATAAAGTTAAGGTGCATTACAATACCTTGTCAAACACTATAAAATCGTCCAAAAAATTTTACAAAAACTTAGGTGTGTCGTTGTTATATATCGTGTGTTCACCTTTATCTTATCTTAGGGGTATAATGATCTTTTCCGACATCATATTAGTAATAAGCACATATTAGTAATAAGCAAATTTTTATTATTTTTTACAATTGTCACTTAAATAAAATAAGTTTAGGGTTTCTAGTACACATGAGCCACCAAAAATTAGTTATATGATCATATAGAAAAATAGATATTTATTAGCCGAATGCTCTTTCATGCCCTCCGACTTGCGTTATTTTGCCATATGTGCCCCACTTCTTTGATGCTGACCAATGATGCCTCTCAATTTGCCAAAAACCTACCTTCGATGCCCTGAATTTGATGTAGTTGTTGATGTGGCTTTCTTTAACTTTTTGAGCGAGCAGTTGACTAAAATATGAACCTGAATGACAAATTCATGCAAGTTTAGGGATATGAAAGAGCATTCGGCCAATATGTAAATAAATTGTACTTTTTTAATTTATCGTATTTTTCATTATTTCTTTCACTCTTGTTTTATTTTATGGGAGATATATTCCGTAAACAAATATGTCGATAATGTTTTTCTTTTAACACTAATTAACAAATATAAAAAAATAAGTAAAAGAATTGTATGAACCAATTAGAAGAGAGTAGTGGTGGAGAAATAAATTAGTAGGAAAATTCTAAAAAATAATAACAAAAAAGTTTATTTGTTGATCAATATAAGGAAGATGATATTTTTTTATATAATAATAATTATAGTTAGATAAAATTATTTTAGGGTTATTTAAACTTTTGTAGGTTTGTGTCACGTGTCAAAATTTTATTGGTTTAACTTTTTCAAATATCATATGTGGCAATGACTCATGGACTCTGGATGTCATTTTTCAAAGTTTAGGAGCATCCATGGCAAAGTTGGTATCCATAAAAGCTTACGTGGTATGCATGTGTCATTCACGTAATAGGTACAATTGGGTTGCATCATTTCAAGGTTATCAGAGGTGCGCGCACTTTATGAAAGTTGAGGGACATCATTAGCCAGTATCAAATAATGGGGGTATAGATGACAACAAAGCACAAGAATATAAAAGAGCATTCACCCTTTTATTTGGATTAAGTTCATACCATAAAAATATTTTATTAAATCCCAAAAATAAATTACACATAGAACTTCAAAATTGGATGGCTGCATATCCACAATTTACAAATTGCAATAAAAAGTATTAATATGAAATTTTAAGTCCCACTTCGGATTAATTTGAGATTGTTTTCTCATACTACTCTTACAAAAAATTCTATATTCATACTTTTCTAGAAACAACTTTTGGTTTTTAAAAAGAATATTTAAATAATTGTTAATTAACAAAAGTATGAATAGGTATCCATAAAAGCTTACGTGGTATGCATGTCTCTTTCACGTAATAGGTACAATTGGGTTGCATCATTTCAAGGTTATTTATGAAAGTTGAGGGACATCATTAGCCAGTATCAAATAATGGGGGTATAGATGATAACAAAGCACAAGAATATAAAAGAGCATTCAGCTTTTTATTTGGATTAAGTTCATACCATAAAAATATTTTATTAAATCGCAAAAATAAATTACACATAGAACTTCAAAATTGGATGGCTGCATATCCACAATTTACAAATTGCAATAAAAAGTATTAATATGAAATTTTAAGTCCCACTTCGGATTAATTTGAGATTGTTTTCTCATTCTGCTCTTACAAAAAATTCTATATTCATACTTTTCTAGAGACAACTTTTGGTTTTTAAAAAGAATATTTAAATAATTGTTAATTAACAAAAATGAATGACAAATAAGTATTGTATTAAGAAAAAAAATCTAATAATCTAAGAAATTTTTATGGCATGAACTTTTGGGGAAAACAACTAAGAAAGTAACCCCAAATAAGTCCATTCTATTAAACTAAACTTATTTGTAACTGAAAGTGAAAAATTATACAGAAATGGATCGAAGGGTAAATGTGTTACATTTAGTAATAATGAGAGAATCCATAAAATTGATTCATTATAAGTAAGAAAATGGGCAAATTTCAAAAACAATGCCATGTGTTTTGACTCGGTTTCAAAAGGGGCTTGTGTCATTTTTTTCCACAAAAAAGGATATGTGAGTTCAGAAATTTAATAAATAAAGGGTTCTCGATGCTAAATTATGTCACAAAATGGGGTAATCATGTTCATTTTGCTATGTAATTTTGCAGGCTAGTTAATAAAAATATAATACACATTCGTGAAAAATTTTAAATTTTTTTAAAAAGTGTAGATATTTTTTTTTTAATTACAAGATACTAATAAATTTAGGAATTTCAAAAAAAAAATATAAATAGTTTTTCAAATTTTTTGAAATTTTAACGTCTAATCGGTAAATAATATAATCAAATTACAAGAATGTTAATTGATTAAAATAAATTTTGTAACATCAATTTTTTTCATACAAAAATATTATTTATCCTTTTTTGCAAATGTTTTATAAACACAAGTCTCTTTTTATGTAGAATTATAACATAAACCTCTTTTTGAAACTGAATCAAAATGCAGTGCATGTTTTTGAAATTCATCCTAAAAAATCTCATGATATCCAAATTAGATTACACAGTAACTCAATGAGATTTTCTTAATTATATATATATGTGAGGGCATAGTAAGAGCCGTCAAAATATCCATTGTATAATCATTGGTCAATACAAAACATGGGCAACTCTTCATTGATGTTAGTCATTCTTTTGTTAATTGCAGCTCGTAAGTACCTCAGAATTCTTTTTTTATCTATTAATTTGAAGTTTTTGTATATAGATTTTGAAGAAAGTATGCATTTTTACATTAAAATTTATATCAATTATAAGTAATAAAGTTATTTGTATTATATAAACAGACGTGGTTGTGGGTGAAAACAGAGGACCAATAGCAGAGCCTGTTTGTCGAGTTGATAAAGATTGCTATGACATTTGTAACCAATATTGTTCTGGCACTCGCCATTGTATGTGCTTTCAAAACTTATGCTACTGCCATTCACCCACGGACCATTCCCTTAAAACTATTGGTATTCCATACCATGAATAGTTAAATATATGTAATACCTAATAAATGGAGTTGATATTGCTTTTGTGCAATACATATAATTTCGTTATGAAATATCCTTCTAATTTTGTTAATAATTTTAGAATAGAACAATCTCTTGGTGTATTATGGACTTCACAAAAAATACAGTTGATCCTCGACTAATAATTACAACTTAAATAAACAACTTAATTTTATAAAATTCTTATTTATTTAATTAATGGAACAAGCATAAATGAAGGTCCATGCCATGAAAATGCAATGGTTGTTTTTCCTAGCTAAACCCCAAAACTTTGCTCTTGTACTTTTATTCATACTTAGCCCCCTGACCTTGACAACTTTTTTGAGATGTCACTCTGATTTTTGGACTGTTAGTTTAAATTCCCTGAAGATGGCAAAAGGATTAATTTCAGTCCCATTAATGTCATGTGTCATAATTTGATTAGAGAGACAAAATTAAAAAATTTGGCCTTTTTGAAAAGTCAAACCAATTACAATGTAACAGGGGGTGAATGTTTTTTCCAACTTCAGGGTGCTGCTTCTAACATTCTAAAGGTTAGGGTGACATCTCAAAAAAATTGTCAAGTTCGGGAAGCTAAGTATGCATTAATCATTGTCCCCTGGCTCGAAAATTTGAATCACCAAAAAGGGGGCATCACAATCCTGAAACGAATGGGCGTGGGATTCGTTATCGCCATAATATCAACAATCATTTCAGGCATAGTTGAAGAGAAAATAAGAGATTCTGGAACCAAAAACCCGATAGGAGTTGACTCGAAAGGGCGAGCCATAGCAGAAATGTCAGCATTCTGGCTAGTGCCACAGCTGACACTAATGGGAATTTCTGAAGCGTTTACTGCTGTAGCTCAAGCAGGGTTTTACTACAAGCAATTTCCTGAAAATATGAGAAGCATTGGGGGGTCGTTATCGCCGGTTGGAAATGCAATGTTGAACTACATAATGGGGATTGGTTGGCTGAGGATTTGAATGTGGGGAAATTGGACTATTACTATTACTATTTATTGATAGCTATAGTTCATTCTAAGACGAAAGGCTCGGAAAATGGGGATTGGTTGGCTGAGGATTTGAATGTGGGGAAATTGGACTATTACTAAAGGCCGTCAAAGTGGTATGGAAATTTTGGTACCTACCAACTCGTCTATTTAAACAACAATTATATTGTATGATTTCTTCGCATATCATGATTTCCATCTTTTTCGTTTTAATGCTTTTGTTATTTCTTTTAGTGGTTGAAGCATGTTTCGCTTTATGGTGACTTGTGTTTCAAATTTGATATATTTATATCTCGTATTTCTGTTACAATTAAATGCTAATGTTATATTATACTAGCATGATTTTTCTTAATAATTAGAAATCCTTGGAGGCGTTGGATTTTTTAACCCTTAACCTCCCAGCTCTACATTGGAAGGTGTACAAATTGAGCTACACCATGTTTGAGTTTGTGCTATAATGAAATGTTAGTGTTATAGTTATCTAATAGTTGCATAAGAGTGGTGTTAGAGTTAAATTTCGGTATATAGTTAACTTATATTTATGTTACAGAAGTGGAGTAAATCTCTATAGTTATCTTGTAGTTATGTTAATTATATCTATGCAATAGTTAAGCTACGTTCACATAATTATCTGTAATTGGTTTTTAAATTAAGTTCAGAAGCCTATATAAACGTGTATTGATTCTTTAAACATTATAACAATAAATTTTTCAATATTACAATACCTTATATTATGTTCTATTGCACATATATCGTATTATGTGTGTTGTTAGCTATTTGATTATATTTGTGAGTATAATATTGTTATTTGATGAAAACCTAAAAATGACTAATAAAAAGGAAAGGACAGAGAAGTAATTATACTATTACAGCTATGTTATAGTTATGTGCTTTTAGCTTTCCAGTTTGGTATGTAATTCTATATATTAGTGTATCAGTTATGAAATAATATAGCAACGTATGTTATGACATAACAATAGCAGCACATGCTATAGTAATTTTATGGTTAAGTTGCACTAATATAATTATATATTTTAAGCTCTTAGGTTACACTTGTTGGCTTATATAAAGACGTATTAGTTCTAAAAATAATATAGTTATGTGATAGTGACATGTTTTTAACATTTTTGCAAGCGTGATTAAAGGTTATTTATTTTGGAAGTAATATAGTAACAAATTTTGTTATATAGTAGCAATAACACAGGTTATAATTATGTTATAGATATGCTATATCAATGTAGCTAAGGAGATTACTCAATTATTATTTACCGCCCATTTTTACTTCATGCCGCCTACTTTTTTACTTTTATACCCTTCAATCATTTTTTTACTATTAACACTCTTTCAAACCTTAAAAATCCAAACCTTTCAAATTTTCAATCACCAATAGATAATATTACATGTATAAAATATTTTTAACCATAAAAATCTACCATAAGTCGGTTTAGAATGACTTGGAAATGAACTATCCAAAAAATATGCAATATCGTTTTTTTAGCATTAACACACTTTCAAAACTTAAAAATTCTAAACCTTTCAAATTTTCAATCACCAATAGATAATATTACATGTATAAAATATTTGTAACCATAAAAATCTACCATAAGCCGGGTTAGAATGACTTAGAAATGAACTATCCCAAAACTATGCAATTGACATTTGGCAACATTTTTATAAGTATTGGCAACGATTCTGGTAACTGTTTTTCAACTTTTAACATCAGTTTTCCAGGTCTGACAACGCTTTTTTAACCTTTTGCATCAGTTTTCTTAAATGGCAACAGCGATCAAAGATACCATCGTTGCCACTACACCAGCGGTCAGAAGGACCGCTGGCGCCACTGCACCAGTGGCCAGAAAGGCCGCTGGAGCCACCGCACCAGCGGTTTTTTCGACCGCTATTGTAGTATTGGCAACACTTTTCGGGTTTTTGGCAACTTCTTTTCAGCTTTTCGCAGCACATTTTCTGCGTTGCGCATAAATTACTCATGTTAAGGGCATTTTTGGAAATTTTACGGGTTGCACGAAGTAAAAGTGGCCGGGGTTTTTTTTTTGTCAATTCAGCCTCATGCTAAAATGATAAAATTTTCTAATGATATATGTATCACGAACACATATAATTACTCCATGTCAAGATGAATACCTTAGAAATCAAATATAAAAGGCGAAGGTAAGCAAATTAAGTGTACTATAAGCTGTAAAAAATAAAGTTACTTTTAGAATCTCCAATTAAAAAGACATCAATACCATCATCCATAATTATTTGTTGGAAAATTAGGAATCGGGGAAATGTTGGATAATCCTGAAATGGTGTTAAACACTTTCAAATTGAAATAATTGCGTCGATTCACCAAACTTTTTAACCAGATAAAATCAAAATATGTTTATAATTTCAGATTTTGAGAGTTGTAAAAAGAACCTGACTTTTTTTATATGTAATCAATGCAAATACAAGTGGCTATTTGTAGACAAAGTCTGAAATTGTGACTTTTCGAGTTGCAGGCATGTCCAGACATGATTTTTCAGCAAAATGTCACATCACGAAGATATGCTTGTTCGGGCATAA
>CAOJBJ014824895.1:0-14771 GCA_948291685.1 Euphorbia celastroides | reverse complement strand
AGATAATTCCTTTACATGTGGAAGCATAGAGCCAATTTAAATGAAGATCTCTAATTCAAAATTTTATTGTTGATTTGAATAAAACCAGTTGAAGGGCGGGAACACCGGTCCATTTTCGACAATCTGAAATTGAATTTTTTTAAAAATAATTTTATGGGATGTATCGAAAAGAACATCTCACAAAAAATGGACAGATAAAAAGTTGTGTTTTGCATCGATTAAGAAATTTGACCTAACATTGTTTATCATTGGTTACTTTTGTGCATGATGTTTGTAGATAGAGGGGATGTGATTGGAATTCAATTTGTGGTGGAAACATTAATGATATTGATGTGAGATTTATTGTGATAATGATTATGAATTTGTATTATGTTAATCATTTTATTCCCTGAAGAAAATCGTATCATGCCATTTGTTTAATCAATCATTATAGAGATTTGTTATGTGATGATCAGTAGTGTAAAAATAAATTCTAGGTTTAATATATCAAATTTCCCTAAATTTAGTAAAAAAAACTTAGTGAACTTCTTAACATTAAAAATGATCTCTAAGCCTTTTCATTTGGCAAAAGTCTATCTCTTGACCCCTTTCAGTCTTAATTGGTAGTTTATATGAACAATGTTGAAAAGTCAAGCAAGTGACCAAGTGACCTCTTCCCCTCCACCGATCATCGGCATCAATTTCCTCCCCTACTCTGTCGCTGACTCTTCCCCACAAACCTCTCTCTCTCTCATCCCCACCACCGATCTCCGACGTCTCTCTCCCTTTCCCCCATCGCCTCTCCCGGCCTCTCTCTCTCTCTCTCTCATTCTATTTCACATCGCCGACCACAAGTATTCATCCCCTATTCCTGTTGTAGGACCCTCTCTTTCCCCTACCATGGCCACCACACCTCTCTCTCTCTCTCTCTAAAGATCTCTCTCTTTCCCCTCGCCCCCTCGTTTTCTATGGTGAAATCAAGCAAAAAATCAAACCACATGCTGCCTCACACGTTTTGCAGTGAAAAACAAACCGGAAAACAAATTTATGTTGCACTGTGTCTTCTCCCGCGAACCAATCCCTTGTCTCCTTCTCGATTTTTATTTCAATGAAATTTAGTTAAGGAGGAGCAACATTTGCGTTTTTCGGTGAAAAAAGGAGGGGAAAAAGAGAGAAGCGAAGTGGCATTTTCCGTCGGACAAAAAGGGTAGCGGAGGAGGTTATCGGCAGGGGCGTAAATTGAGTTAGAGTTGGAGAGGGAGAGGTTAGGTTGGAGAGTTGGAAATGCGGTTAAAATTTGTTATTTTTTAAAAATTAAAATGACATGTGTTGAGTTATAAGTTGATGAAATTTTCAATTTACATAGTTGGTAGAAGTGTAACACACTCTCCGTGGTAAGATGAGGGAATTCATTTCAAAAGGTTAAGGGTACATTTTTGTCAAGTTGAGTGAATTAATAGGCGCTTTTAAAAGTTGAGGGGGTCACTAAATTCTTTTACCAAATTTAGGAAGAACTTGATGTATTAAGCCTAAATTCTAAGTCTCTACAAGAGGTCGAATTATTTTACAACGGTAACATTTTCCACATACTAAATAACTGTTTAAATTGTTTAGTGCAATAATCAAATAATAGGATTAATGCATCAACAAGGACTCCGGCTTAACTTAAAAAACTCATTGTCTCCTCTAATTGTCAAAGTGACTCCGATAGAACATCAACTTCAAAAAAGTGCATTAGTTTACTCATTCAATGTCATGGGTTAACATTTAATTGATTTGACTTTTTAAAATGTCATTTTTTTATTTTTTACCTTTCAACCAGAAGTTAACACATGACATTGAGAGCATTGTTTAGCTTCTCTTTTTAAGTTAATGCCCTTTTCGGATCACTTTACAAGTTTGAATAGGAAACGAGTTTTTGAGATTAAGTTAAAGCCATGGTTAATGCATTAATCCTTTTTTGTATTTATAAACTAAAAAATTACAAATAACAACAAAACATGTTAACCATTACTACAAAATATTTTTCTTATTAATTGAATGTTCGAAAAGTTTACAGGGAAATAATATGCAAATAAATATAATAATTAATTTAAAAATTTATTTATTGAATTTTCGCTATAATTTTGTTACTTGAATAACGTATGCTAACAAAATTTTTTCGCATGTTACTAATTTTATAAGGGTAAACAATTATAAGTTCCCTAAAGTATGGAATAATACACTAGTATCTCCTCACATTTTTTCATAATGATTTATACCTCTTTATGTTTTGTTTCCATTCAACTATGACCTTCCTATGTTATATTTTTCTACTTTTCCATCCAAATAATATATATGTTGACATATTTACCCTTCATTTTATTTTTCATTTATCACTTTTCAATCAAACTCTTTTACCTTATTTTAGTTGTAGAAAATACTAATCAATTTTTTATTACTTTTCTTTTTCTTTCTTTATTTTTCATATTATCATTTTCTAAATAAGACTTGGAAAAGTTAAAAACATAATTAAATTATCTACAATTTTTCATTTTTCATGTTCCTTTCACTGACTTTTAATTGAAGGTTTACAAATTATATGATAATATAATAGAATTTGAAAACATGTTCATTTAATTTATAATGAACTAAAGCTAAGTTTCAGTGTTGGTTCGGTCTTAAAACTTTATTTTAAGATTCAAGCATTCATTATCACATTTATTTATGAAATGCTTGTGAAAAATTCATTTATTCATTGGTAAACAGTTAATTATTTGTTTGTGAGTGAGTTTATTATTTTATTTTCATCTAACAAAAATAATATTAAATTAAATATATTAAAATTATTACATAATGTTTATTATTTATTTCTCGTACAGATATTTGTAAACGTAAATAATGTAACATTTTATAAAAAAAATTGATTAGTTGATTTATATTATAAATATAAGAAAAAGACAAAAAGAAGTGTAAAAGTGAGTTAAAAAATTGTGTACAAACATGGAAAAAAATACAACAGATATTTTAAATGAGTTCAATGCACAAAGAATTAAAAACAAGGGTAAATATGTCTAGGTTATCATTATTTGAATGGAAAAGTGAGTTAAGGAGGTGATAGCTATAGTTTGATGGAAGTAAAATACAGGGAGGTAATGGTTGAATGGAGACAAAACAGAAGGAGGTATAAATTATTTTGAAAAAACTTAAAGAGGTAACAATGTATTATGACATACCTCATAAAGGTTATAATTGTTTACCTATTTTATAAACTCTCTTTACAATATATAACAATATATTGAACGCTTAATAAATTTAGTTCGATGTTATTTTTTAAAAACCAAAAGATGTTGACTTATGAAAAATAAGAAATGCATAGTTAGCCATATGAACTTGTCTCAAGTTATCGATTAACACGCTGAACTCTGAAAATCAACAAATAATCATCCAAACTTCATTAAAATAACAACGAACCAGCTATACTCCCGTAACTTTTGCCTTTTAGCAATCTCATGCTGACGTGGCACATGAAGTTTGGATGGTTAATTTGTCAATTTTTAAATTTCATCGTGTTGGTTGATAACTCAGGACAAGTTCATAGGGTTAATTCTGCATTTAGGACCTGTTTGGGCTGCTTTTCCAAGCTGTTTTCCCTAAAAGCTCCATTTTGAAGCTTTTCCTAAACGCAACTGATTATAGTTTTGGGAAAGCTGTTTTTGGCATCTCAACTTTTTGATATAAATGATCAAAATACACTGCCAAAATAAAGAAAATGATGTTATATGAAAAGTTTGTAATACCAACTTTTAGGGACAGCAGCTCTAACAGCAATGCCAAACAGACCCTTAGCCTATAAAAAAATTAAAATTTTAACTTTTTTAAAACAAAAGTTCTAGGAAAACACTTTCGAAAGTGATTGTGGCTTTGTTTGGATACATGGTTTTTCATGGTATGATATGGTTTAGTATTAAAAATCACTTGTTTGGTTCCTTGGTTTTTCATGATATGATTTTCTCATGGTTTCCAAAATCTTGAAACTCTAATTTTTGAGAACAATGGATGTAGTGGTTTCCATGGTTTTTCCTTATATTTTAAAAGGACACTACCATACCGTATCATCCATTATTTGGTTCCATAACTCTCTTAACTTTAGAAAAATTATAACATACTATATCACATCATACCATACTTTAATGAACCACAGAAAACCACCCCAACTACATTTCAATCTAATTATAAGATGTTTTCTTCCTTTTTCATATGCACAACTACATTCGCATTTAATGCAATGAAAAAAAATTATTCACCACTGCAATATTTCCTATTTATAAAAATAGTCATAATCATTAAGCTAACACATTCATCATCATTAATATAATTGTAACTAAAAACAAAAATAATGCTTAACAAATTGAAATGCATGTATTTTGACCAAAATTTGGTATGCATACATTTCCTCGATACATTTATATTTTACCTCCCACATTAATTTATTAAAATTCCTCTTTATTCTTTAATAAAAGGAAATTTAATACAATACTTTTTACTCCATAAACATGTTCGGAGGTGTTTTCAGCGACATTAGAAAAAAAATCAATAAAATTCATCACAAGACGTACTATTATTAAATTATTGTTCGATCACTTCAAACGATATAACCAAATCTTGTCCGTGTCATTTGAATTTGAGAGGAAAATATTTTTAATCAAATCCCCCAATTTAAGGTATATGCGCAAATTTCCATGCCACGTCACCACCTTGTTCCGTCATCATCTATTCTGACCTGGCATGCGCGCACCATTTATCTACAACCAAATCCATGATAACATCACCTCCATTTACCTAATTACCCTCACATTTCTTCACGCAATTACAACAAAACCCCACTAGGTATCCACGTGTAAGCCGTGGGTAGTTTCACCTGTAGAACTCGGCATAATATAAAGAGCAATTGAAGAAACATTCGTATTAGGAATCAAAAAGCTCATCATTTTCGTGATCTCTTTCTTTATCTCTGTAATTCAATTTACTTACGCCAAGAGGCAAAGGCGAAATCCAATTAGGGTTTCTCTATTCCAATCGCGCAATTCAAGGTTTCTGCATTGCACATTTTCTACCGTGCCTTGCTTTTTGTTGAATCTTCGGTATTCCTAGTTTGATCGACAAGTTTTTGGTTGATTCGATGATTGCTTGATCATGGAATCGATTTTTTGAACAAAACCGCGAAATTAGAGAGTTAAGTTTGGGTTTTATCCTTTTGATATGTTTGGTGAAGTCGGATTTTATCCAATCGCCTTCTTTCCGATTACTTTTTCTAATTTGGCGGATTCGTAGATCTATTTTTGGCTTAATTGCGCTTTTTTTTTTCTAGTAATTGCTCTTTCTATGGGATATTTTTGGTTTGGTGTTTCTAAACTCCCCCTTTCGTTGGGATATTTTTGATTTGGTTTTTCTTTTGTGTGTACGTGTATATGCAAAGTTAAATGGCTGTTTTAGATGATTCTTTGATTGCTATATAATACTCTGACTGCAGTTATATTGGGATCGGCATGTGTTATCATTGTTGCTGATGAATTTGTTCATAGAGAGTGAATTGTTTTCTCCTTTTGTAGTTGTAAATGTCATGGCGAATTGATGAGTTGTTTGATATTAACTCGACATTAATGACTATACTTATGTTGGCTTATTGAGGTGATTGTTTGGTTGTATAGTTCACTGGAACAAACAAAACTATGAGATGTTTTTTGTTGTGGGATTTATTGCTTTTGCCTTGATCAACAGGAAGAAAATTGTAATTAGCTATGGCTGTGGCATTTACCAATCTCTCATGGTGGCTATGGAGCGGTAAACATCAGGATCCAAGGATGACAAACTCATCTTCCATAAATGCCAGAACTGATGGGGACTTGTGGGAAGCAGATACTCTGAAATTTCCCCTAGTTAAAGGGGCTAATAAGGCGGCTTCTAGAAGGGTTAGGCGAAAATGGCATAGCCGAGAGGAGAGGAAAATTGATCGAGAGTATGATATTATTCTGGTTCCATCGGATGGTGGTTGTGTTTCGGGGTCGGAATCTGATGATTCTGATTACTCCATTGGATGGTTGGAACCTCATGGACCGCCTTTCCAAAGTGATGATGAGAGTGATAACAGTTTTGCTGTTTTGGTCCCTTGTTATGGGCGTGCTCAAGATCAAGGGCATGGGGATTTGAAGAACAACGCTTTTGGTGCCATTCTCAATATTCAAGATGGCTATTCTGATGGTAAGAAACAATTTTCGGCACAAAGTGTTTATCTTCTGCTCTGACTGATGTTTACATTGATAATTGAACTTAGATGATTAGTTTCTCACTGGACTTGATAGATTGTGATGCTCAACCTCTGCTGAACTTGTCTGACTCTGACTTCCATTTTTGATAGTTTTGGATAGTGCAATTGGTGGTTATTGTGTCTGAATGAAAGTTGGAGGGTGTTGAGGAATTTGCCCCATTGTTTAGGTTTAATGTCCGATGAATTTCCAATCATCTTCTTTTTGCTATGGTTTGGTGTTTGTTTAAGACCTTCATGTTGCATTTGCATTTCAAGTCTAGTTTTAGCAAATGATTTTCCACAGATTGTTTTGCAAGCATGGATTTTCGAGGGTTGTTTTACAATTAATGATCAAAAGATATAGAAATTAGCTGTTTTAGTACCTTAGTTGTCCAAATAGTGAAATGCTAGTCTAACTCTTCGTAAGTTGATGTGCATCCACAGGAAAATTGGTTGCAGAATTGCATTGTCTTAAAATTATTATTCACTTAAAAACATGATCAGCCAATTGCAAGAGAAACATCAGTTCTATCTAAAGTGCATACTGTTTTTCCAAATACTTCAAACCCAAATTCAGTCTGCATTAGATAGTCCCGTGTATCTAGTTCGGGACGATTCATGCTTCATTTCACAGCGAGTGGAAATTTGATCTTTCACTCCCTGCACTTTTACTGATTCACGCAATTCATAGTTGTTTTTTATGTTAAACTTGTGCCCCGTTTTCTGCTTGTTGTAGTGTTTTGTGTTCATCTGATAATTATAATTGAGGCTTGTTAACTGTTCTAATTGCCATATGATCTTGAAAATTTTAGCTTCAAGTGGCTAATGATGCTTTCCTAATTACTGATATGCAGACTACAAGAAGTACATGGAACAGTTTCTGTCACCCCTTCAGAACATCTGACTGTTGCTTCTAACAACTTGCAACTACTTCTTCCTTTCCGCTTTTGGAAAAATCAATCTTGTTAGATATCGCTTATTTTGAAAACTCAAAAAAAGGAGAAAGAGGCGGAAAACGAAAAAAGAAAACCGGGTATTGTAGTGATATGTACATAAGCTATTGAAGAACTGATATTGATTTAGCCTACAAAGAGCTGTGACTCTATGGAGGGAAGGGCTATAACTGTAAGAAACTCATTCTAGTTTTTGGTTTCTGTTAACCAATATTGTCTTGGTGAACTTGTTCTTTTCCCTTCCATAATAACACAGATTATTTGGTAAAAAAAAAAAGAGGGCCAGAAGGGGAAGGTCGTTTGTGTGTGATTGTAATAATTCTTTGGTGTAAATAGTCAGTGGCATTAATGCTTCATTTTTCTTGCTGTAATTAACGTTATTTAAGTGAATAATGTTTTGATTTTTGTGCTTCATTTTATGAATCATGAATTTCCCCATGTGAGTAATTGACATCTAAAATATTAGGTAGAAACGAGAGGATTTCAACAATCGATAACATTTATTAAGATATATACTATTCACCTTAATTCCATTTCAAACCCTACAACTAAATGATGCTGAATTTAGAATTTGTTTTGTTATGCAGTAACATACAAATATGATATAAGCTTTATATTCTCACGACAAACGATTTTGATTGCTACTACCTCACATATCTAATCTTGTGAAAAATTTAATCCGACGAACTTCGGGGGATTTCTGCACCATTTACAATTTTAATAGAGAAGGGAGAGAAAGTCTATTCAATTAAAAAAATATCATTACATTACATGAATGCTCAATTATTCTTTTAATAACAAGAACAACAAGAACTTTGGTTTTGCCAAGTGTGAGGACACGAATCCCATAAAATCAAATCCTCACAAATTACTAATCTATAATTAATATCACTAACCCCTCAACAAAATCTACATCACCCAACAAATAGCAACCTTAACATCTCACAAACTTATTTAAGGTTGTAAAAGCAAACAAAAACAACCAGAGGCATAATTAACCTCTCATCCAAGCCTGCCTAATTTCAGGTAGTTTGGACTGTAAAATCTGCGGTTCTTCTCTGCAACAGAAATTATCCCTTTATTTCTGTTGCTATTATCTCTTGTCTCTCCATTTTCAATTTACCCGACACGAAAGGGTTCTTTTCTTCTCTCCCATGGGCTGAAAGTTCACATTTTCTTAAACAAAAATGCTGCAAAAGCAGCTAGCAGCGCCTACTCGTGGTGGTGGGTGAGCCACCAAACAATCCAAATGGCTCGAAGAGAACCTCCAAGGTACTCCATAAATAACATTTTTGAAGATTTTCCTATAGTGTAGACTATAATTTTCACATATTTATGTTATCTAATGCGAACCTAGATTCTGATATGGAATGATGAAATTTGCAGATATGGAGGAGAAGATATCCAGCATGCTAAAAATCATTGAAAACAATGGGGATACCATCACTCAACGGGTCGAATTGTACTTCAAGAAAAGGCCAGAGCTTGTAGAGCAAGTTCAAGAGGTGTATCGAAACTATCGAGCATTGGCTGAGAGGTATGATCACCTGTCAAAAGAGATGCAAAGTGCTAACCGAACCATTGCAGCTGTGTTTCCCGAACAGGTTCAGTATACATTGGAGGACTATGATGAATTTTCACCAAGCAGCTCCACAGCTTCGACTCCTTCTGTTGATCCTGAAAAGTCACCGAATTTACCGAAATTTTTTTCTAGGAAAATCCCCACCTTGAAAAAGGAGGTTCCAAATAAAGGTGATGCCTCTTTTAATGCTGCTGGACTTCCAATCTCGAGGCTAACCAAAGAAGAAGCTCAAGAGGAGATTGTGAAGATTCAGAAAGAAATGTTGGCGCTGCAAACCGAGAGGGAATTCCTGGAAAGCGTATGCAGGCGCTGTAATGAAAAATCCAGGGGAATCGAACTCCAGATTACTGATATGCAAGCGAAAGTTGGGAGATTACAAGACAAATTCGGGTTTCTGCATGTCATTGATGATGATGAAGCGAGGAGTTTGATGGCTACCAAAGCTCTTGAATCCTGTCAGGATGCCTTCAACACGCTGCAAGAAAAACACGAGCAATCAGCTGAAAAAATTGAGGAAGAGAATCAGAGAGTAAAGGACATGATTTCCAAATATAGTGCTCTTCGAGGCGAAGTCCTCTCTGATCAAGGGGCCACAGAGGTGTCAATAGATGAACAAGAGACTGAAACAGAAAGCACAGATCAACACGATTCAGCATTGTTGAGGGAGAAGCTCAATGAAGAGCTAGAAATAGCTTCAAGTTCTTCTCATTCGGTGATGCAACTAGCAGATAGGATTAATGAGCTTGTTGAAATGGTTGCCGGGTTAGAAACTGCAGTGTCTTCTCAGGATGCTCAGATAAATGTGCTTAGATCGGAAACCGATGGGCTTCAGCAGCAAATTAAGAGCCTGGACGAAGAGAAGGGGATTTTGAAGGACAATGCGGAGAAAACGAGCATTAAGATGAAGGAGTTGGAGTAGGAATTGATCAGAGTGAAAAGCCTTAGCCAGAGTGTGAAGGACCAAAATGAAAGCCTTCAAACTCATTTCACTGAAGCAAAATGCAACATTGATCACTTATCAGAAAAGCTGCAAAATGCAAACCTAAATGAAGGTATCAAGAATGAAGCAGAACAGGTCACAAAAGATAACTATTCCAGCAATGTCAAGACTGAAAATCATCAGGAAAGGCAGAAAGAAGAAAGCATAAATCCTGATGAGAAAGACCGGGAAATGAATCAACAAGAAGACAACGAAAAACGCCTATCTGATGAACTTGGTGTGGTGGTAAGGAATTATGTGGAAGTAAAACAAAGGCTAAACGATGTAGAGAAGAAAAACCGAGATGGGTAACGCATTGCAAATCAGAGAATTAAAGAATGAACTTGCTGTAAAAGATAAAGATATCGAATCTTTAAAGACCAACAAAGACCAAAACAATGAAAGTAACACAACAGAATTCAATCGCGGCGGAGCTTCACCTGAAAGCCTAGTTCACACAGAGAGCCCTCATGATTCCGATCACTGGACAACTCCAACTTCACCTCAGCACCAAATTTTCGACCAAACTCAGACCACACAAAGCTTAGGCGACTTTGCAGCAACTCTTTCATCCAGCGAAAAGGAGGAAATAGACGAGATAATAAGGAACACCGTTTCAACAATCGAGGACAAATTGAGAACTGAAATCGACGAACTATTGGAAGGAAACCTAGAATTCTGGATGAGGTTCAGCCACTCACTAAACCAAGTAGACAAATTCAGAAACTCCGTCAAAGACCTAAAATCAGAACTAGCCAAACTCAAGGCATCCTCGCAACAAGAAGAACCAAACATCGGCAAAAGCCAATCAATCGCATCAGAAACCCGAGCAATATGCAAAAACCTAAGCCAGATCCAAACCGAGCTAACACTATGGCTGGAAAACAACTCAGCACTCAAATCCGAAACAAAAACCAGAAACGAATCGCTATTCAAAATCCAGGACGAGATAACCAAACTATCGAATCCAAATCCAAACGAAAAACAACCAGGACTCCACAAATACCAGGCGGCAAGATTCCTAGGCGAGATTGTCAACATGAAACAGGAAAGCGATAAGGTAAGCGAAGAACTGCAAGCGAGTCGAACCTGCATAATTCTGCTGAAGGAAGAAACGGAGAAAACACTCGCCAGAATCGATGAGGAGCTCGGAATTGCTGCTTCGAAGCAAGGAGTGAAGCGATCTAGGGTTCCGTTGCGGACATTTCTTTTCGGGAAGAAATGGAAGAAGCAAAGATCGAGTAAACCGTCGATTTTTTCGATTTCAAGAAAGTGGAAATGGATCGAGAAATCATTGAAGCAGATTGTTGAATTGGTGTTAATGTTTGTATGATTGTTGTGTTCTGTAATTAGAAGAGGAAAGTTGGTGTTGAGTTAGAGATATGAACGTTATGTTACTGTGTAATTGAATTGAATAACATTTTAACTTGAGTTAAACTACAACTTTGTAAAATTAAATTAAATAAAAAATAAGTTAAAAAAAGCATTATTCAGTTGAGTATATGGATTTTCTCTACTCAAAGTAGGATCTATGTAAAATTATCTTTATTCAAGTTCTATATTTTTTACTCGTTTCTATATTCTTTTTACGGTTTATAGTTGAAAAGAAATATTCACTATTATAGTTCATCAACTCTTTTACAAGTCATTATAGTTTACATGTAGGTATATATAATTATACACACATTTAAATGTATGTATTGAATTCTCTTATCATTGAGATATCTAAATGTACAAGATATCTATAATTGAGATATCTAAACGTACAAGATATCTACACTTTAATTATAGGTAACTTACATGGAAGAGATTGCATGTAGTAACCTCGCCTTTGATCAAGATTTATGCGAAATTAACAATTGAAACTTATTCAAATTTTTCATTAAAGATAAAGTAGGTTATATTACACAAACATGTATAGATATGGTTTTCACTTTTTGTAAGGCCTCCTATAATTGAACTGAATTACCATTTGAATATTTGATGGAAATTTAGTGACATAAACTTACTTTAAATTTTATAAAATTCAAATTTATATAAAATTAATCGGAATTAAATGATATTTTAACTTATTTAAAATTTATTGAAACTGAATTAAACTACAACTTAACAAAATTAAATTGAATGAAAAATAAGTTGAAAAGAGCATTATTCAATTGAGTATATGAATTTTCTCTTCTCAAAGTAGGCTCTATGTAAAATTATCTTCATTCAAGTTCTATATTTTTTACTCGTTCCCATATTCACTATTGTAGTTGATCAACTCTTTTACAAGTCATTATAGTTTACATATAGGTATTTATAATTATACACACATTTCAACGTATGAATTTACCTTTAGCGAAACATACAAGATAATTATATCTATACTTTAAACTATTGTCCACACAGAGTTATAAAACGAACCGAATTAAGTTAAACTTTGTTGAGTTCAAGTTTAGTCAAATCGAGCTCAAGTCGAAATGAGTTTTATAACTATGCGTGTTTGTTTTCACTTTGTATATGATAGTTCCGTACGTATACTTAAATTATACATATAATTGAATAAATAAAATATCAAAACATGTTCACGTGCTCATCAATGAACTTGTTCACAAGGTGAGCTTATCGAGCTTGTTCGCTAGTTTTCGAGTCGAATATCTCATTATTCAAGTTCGCTCGTATATAAATTAAACTTAAAATTTTATTCACGAACAAATTCACTTATTAATGTGTTGATCATGAATAGATTTTTTTCGATCTGAGTACCAAGCGTCTCACGAATAACTTGGTTTGCTAAGGCCTCGAGTTGATTGTAATAACATTAACAATTTTCTCTTTTGCCTTTTGCACGACCACTAATAAGGAATTTCTATTTCTCAATTCGTGAATTGGCTAACTACTTCTATATATAGTTGAGAACCATGCAAAATTGCTTTTGTGTTCTTTTCTTCAAAGTTGAATTCTATGATTTGAGTTTCAATGGGTACAATCACAAATATATATTTTTGCAGCACTCATGCTAGAATGATTATAAACCCTGATTTTCACACCCGACCCTGTCATCAAAGCGGTGAAGAGAGTGGATTATGAATTTAAGGTCTAACTGGATTAATTCGGTGGTCGAACCGGATTTTATATGAAAGTATTAGAATATTAATATTTCTTATATTATGATATTAATCATGCAGTATAAGTTATATTTTTACAATAATTAATAATATTTGGTTGTCAAATATTATCTATAAACCTCGTTAAGCCATTTTCATTTACTGCCACATGTTTTTGCAAGAATCTATTCAAATTAATTAGAATGCGGAATTTGTGAAAAATATTTTGTGCCATATATATCCTCCAAGACATTGCATATTTTGACTGTTGTATAAAATCTGCAAATTTTCATACAGATCCGTTCATATAAAATAGATAACTTTACATATTCATGGTTATTTTCATACAGATCCTCAATATCCTTTCTAATCGCCTAATGCCCATTGCTAAGCAATCACTACATTTTAAACTGCATGAAACGCACCGTATTCTATGTATTTTGCAAGGGAAACGGACATTCTGTTGCAAAAGCTGTTTTGCAATGGGACTCAAACAATATATTTTCCGTTGCACATGCTTTGGATTCCCTTCCAAATTCACAATGGAAAATTATTCCCTTGAAATAATGTATATTATTTTATTTTTTACAAATTTTCTGTCAGAAATCTGTTTCAAGCGAGTAAATTTTCAAGGGGTTCTTTCCCTTAGAAGATTTCTGTTGCAAATTTCAATCTTTATCGTAACACAGTGTAACAAACTTAACGAAAATTCTAAACAAGCCAGTAAGAGCATGCTAACTCATCAATTTTTCAAATTAGCTTTATTACGCGTAACATTTTGTCAGTATCACTCCGGTATTATTCTACTGAAGGCAGATATAGAAAATTACTAACCAAATTAATGAAGAGTTAATTGAGATTGTTGCTTTGAGAAGAAATGAGGCGATATAGGGTTTCGCTGCGAATTTCTGGTTGGCAAGAAATGGAAGAAGCCGAAATCAATTAAATCATCGATTTTTTCTCATATTCAAGCTGGATTGCTTATACGTTTTCTATCCATTCGACTAGGTTCTTATACCATTATTCGGAAACTATAAAAAAATTCTCTTAACTATTATCGATTCAAATTTTTTAATCCTCATTACATCTTAAACTATCGCCTAAACTATCCTTAAATAACAATCATCACTATGTGGATGACTTTGTTTTCGTTTCGATATTTTTTTTATAACAACCTAATGGCTTTAATACATCAGTAAAACACAATGCATAAAGTTTACCGACTTACAGCTTGTATATTAGACGGAAACACACTCTCTTCCTTTGCGACAATGCATTTAAAGAATCTTTTTTAATAAGTGTCATTTTGAGAATTACAATGCATTTATATTTATTTTTCTCTCTTTGCCCTACTGTGAGGGCTCGGGGTTTTGAAATGGATGCTTGGATCCGAGGTTTTCCGGTTTAGCGATTATGGTTCGGTGTAAACTTGAGAAAAACCGTTTTAAGTGTGATGTTTTGAAATGTTTAGGGAGTCGCCACCCGAGTTATCTCCGGAAAATAAAATGATAATATTTTAACCCTCGAAAATAAATATCAATTAGAGAAATGGGTTCGTCAATGAGAGCTACTTTGTAGCGACCCGAAAAGGGGCTATTCGTTTGCATCATGATCATGTAGAAAAGGATTGATTTGAGCATGCATTTGATGTCATGTGAATGGTATAAGAATCATATAAGAAGTTTAGAGGTCAATGGGAGCGAAGTCGTGCGTCAAAAGTGCGTACCGTGCGTTCGGAAGGGAAGAGGAGCAGGGTTGAGAAGCAGGCCAGTGCACGCCGTGCACTGGTGAGTTTTTCAGCTTATGGTGTTTTTGTGTTTTGTGGTTAATCGGAGGGTATTTCGGTCTTTTGTCTAATCAAAGCTTATCTTTTAAGAGTTGACTTCTCTATCATTCCAGAGTA
>CAOJBJ014805656.1:0-18322 GCA_948291685.1 Euphorbia celastroides | reverse complement strand
TATCCACAGTATGGAATTTAAGAAATACAATAAGAAGAGAACAGGCATATTCGAAAATGAAGAGGAATCTCCGGAGGTAACGGAGGAATAACTATTCCAAGGTTCAAAGAAAGGGTCTACTAGCATGAGAAGGAGAAAGATCTTCTTTTTACGAAGAAGAAGTGCTACGACGGGACTGAAGAAGAAGTAGTGCAGGGTAGTTCACAGATTTGCTTCTCCATTTGATTGAATGGCATCAGTGTCTGGTGGTTTCCTCGTCAAGGGTGTAAGAAGAAGAAGGCGATTCCGAAGTCTTGTTGGTGTCAAACAAAGAAGGGCAGCAACATTCGGAAGATAGTAAACACTCACAGCAATAGAAGGAGAGGGATGGAGTGCTCAACCAAGGGGAGAGGGATGTCAATCAGACAAGTTTACGAAACCCCGGCAAGGGCAAGCTAGTTCTTTAGCAAAATCAGTAGTCTTTCAAGCGGATAAGAGGGATAGGTCAAAGGTAAAGGACCTAAGCTATTTGATTTGAGATTTTAAGCCAGTTCAATTCCTTTTCCCATTGATCCTCTTGCAGAAGAAAAGCTAAACCCATAACGCTCTAGTAGTAAGCGTATCGAGTGAGCGAGCAAACAAAATTGGAGTTCTAAGCTAAGCCCCTTCTTTCAATGTCATGCCAGCCGAGCTAGTAGCAAGCACGTGATAAAGCCTGCTTGTGAGCCTGTGAGAAAGCAAGTTACGATTGGATCAGTCTCTTTTCTGCCATCCCTTTTCCATCCAGTTGTAGTTCCGTTCCATGTGGATTTCAGGCCATTTTCTTTTTTGCCAGTAAAAGAAAGAGATTCAATTGTCAAAAGAGAAGCCCCAGATTTCTCGTGCTCCCCCTGCCCTGAGGTGGGTTACCCAGGATCCAAACGATTTAACGGTACAACCTATTAAGCGAATGAGGGAGACTTTTAAATCAAAGTTTTCATTTCCAAAGGTCCGTTCCTTTCTTTTCGATATCGCTTCTCTTCGCCAAAGCTCAATCTAGTAGCCATAAAGAAACCCAGGAATTTCTTTCTTTAGGGCTTTTTTCTTTTTCTTAGAGGGCTAGATGAGATGGGATTGTGCTAGACTTCCCGCTTATCCCATTCTTCATTCCCCCCACCCCTTGGCTTAACCTCTCTTGTTCATTACCCTAGCTGTTCAAAAACCCTTTCGTCTAGAATATCTAAAGAGAAGAGGAGACCTAATACCTACTCAATGCGGATAGGAAGCGTTTGGCCTAGTATGAACTCTTCTTCTTCAATCAAGATGAGCAGTGCTGATGACCAGGCTAGCCCTTTCTCTTCTATCTAGTAGCCGCTGCTTGAAAACAATCAAGGCTGGGAACAACCCCTCAATGCTGGAAAGGGTTCTTTAAGAGCACTTTTCCGAGGATAGAAAGGGGATACATCTTAATGAGTGTCCTGCTAGCTCTTTTTTCGCTCTCACGACTTTGACAAAGAAAGATCTTCGCATAGATCAAGCTCCGGCGATCACTAAGACATGCGATAACAAGCCTATCTTTTCGCTCTTGTTGATTTTCTGCCTTTTTGGCCAATGGCTACTCCCGCTGTGCGTGCTCTAGTGGCTTGATTATGGTTCTCGGATTTGACTCAATCAAAGGAAAGGAGGTTGACTCGCGTCTGTGTTATCAGTCCCATAGCTTCCATTCTGTGGAATGTCTTTGTCTCAGAACCCCGATGTGTGTGGCTGGGGTCTTCATATATCAAGAGAAGGGGATCCCTCCTCATCATCCCCGGGAATTTCTACGTATAATAAAGAAGATACGGAGATCACTCCAACTTCTATCAGCATGAAATTACATTAAAGAAGAAATCTCTATTAAAATAGCTCGTCGTGCAGCTCGATCCCCTTCCGATCAGTATCAGCAAGAAGAGATGGCAGCATTCACTAACCTTGACTTCAGACTTTTACCAATTCCTATGATGAAAGAAAACCCCTCAGGGGAATCAAACTTCTTACTCTAACCAGATCCCTCTACTTGACCATGACTCCGGGTACTGATAACTTCTTTCTTTGAGATGGGATTTTTCCCCTGTCTAATCTTTGACTTTGTTTCCAAGCCTGACGGTATTGAATTCATTCCTAAGCTTGAGGACTGAATTTCTCAAAATTCAGATTTAAGAACTATCAGATTCAGAAAAGATTCTCCCCGGAACTCAAGAGAAAGACTAGGTAGGACCAAGGATTCTTTACTTCATTTCCCAACGTCTCTGATTGGATTGGTAATAGATTCTATTCTATCGAATACCGCAGCTTGAGTGCCCGCGGATAGTACTAGTAATGAAAGGGGTGAGGTTTTGCAGATAACACGGGAAAGTTCCCTTTCCGGCGGCATAGCGGTGCGATCCTTAAAATAGATTCCCTTTTTTTCCCTAAAAGATTCTTCCTTCACGAGATAACTAGAAAAGGAGGCTGGGAGACAGAGGACTCAGCTGCATAAAAGACCACATTTTCTTCTGACTCAGCCGGCACAATTCAATGAAGCAGTAGCGCTTGATTAAGCGATGGCAGAATCTTCTATTCTACTAGAAGTTCTCCCTTGTTCTTTGAATTCGATTGATTGATCAAACCATGACACTAGACGCTTAGATAAGGTGTTCTGAAGAAAGATCTATCTTACTGACAGGTATTCACTTTCGAGTTATGTAAGGTTCCCCTTTTTTACCTCGGTCCGAGAACATCCCATCCTCCGCAACAGAAGACTCTTTTCTTTGGCAGAAAGAGCTAATTTTAGAAAAGATCCTATGTTATGTTAGCGTTAGGAGACATCAGATGAGTATTAAGTGGCAGCGGGTGATGAAGCTATAGCGGATTCCCTTTCGTCTTCCAATGACGCGAAAGATCCTATACAACAGAAAATGAAAGTAAATAAGAAGATTCCGCGATATACCGTATACACTGACTATTTAGGTTCTAGGCAGTTTATCTCACTTCGGGCATCTTCCTCAAGATAGGACCGGATTCCTATTGTCAACCATGAGCTCAGATTGTGGATAGACATCGCTCCTAGTTTTTTTCCCTAGACTGGAACTGGATGCGCTGCCAGGAAGTCTGCAAGGGCTTGTCCTTTGATCGCTTTTTGTGGGGGCATATAGGATAGGATATAAAGCTCCATTAGTAAGACTGCCTATTTGGCTAAATTCCCCGATAGTGCTGATCTTGTCATGACGTATTAAATGAGGTCCACCTTGGATATGAGCAAGGTTTGATGTGCCAAGAGAGAATGCCTGAGCTTTTTGATTGGGAATATAAGTCCGAGGCACATCTTCTCGATAGGCGAGTTTTTTTGCTCTGCATCCACCATCATGCGGCTTAAATAAGAAAGGAAGGCCCTTCATCATTAAGTCCCTCCCTCCCGTTTCAGGTATTGAACTCTTATATCCCTTCTCTTCCCAAGTCTTCCAAAACTCCTTTCGGGATTTCGCTTCGTAAACCTATCTCTTACGCTTTGCTCGAGTCACTTCGTACCTTTTTCCCTTCGCCTTTGGTCGAGTTTTCTCACCCTTTCGCTACAAGTAGAAGAAAGTGCCCTTCTTTCTCTTGGCAATAAGAAAGCAGTTTACTGAAAGAATGAATAATGACTAACCTTCTTGTCCTTTTGCTATTTTTCTAAGTCCTAAAATCGGAGCTTTCACTCTTCAACCATAGAACTTATACGAAGACTAAGCTAAGCCAATCTCCTTTCCAATATAAGGAACTATGAAATAAAAGATTAGACTGATTCAAAAGAAAGAAAGAGCAGAATCCAATCCTCTTCCATAAAATCCTATATCAGTTAGAGTTATACATCCTCTTGAGTACAAAAGAAAGATCTATCTGCTTTATAAGCTCTTTTAAAAGTCCATCTGATAAGAATTTGAAAAATAATCCCTTATCTTCCTCAAACTCAATTTCTATGCTGGCTAAGCTTTAAAAGGAGACTTTTCTTTCGAGATAAGAAGCAAATGTCACAGTGAAGATAGGAAGAGAATGCCGTCTTAGTAGGATGCACAGAGAGAGATGCTCAAGTAACTGCCAATTCCCACGAGAGTTCAACTGCAAGAGAAGGAGCCTCACATTCATGCCTAGGGGGAGCTGCTTTCGTAACCGGTCTTGGAGGAATATAATAGGTAAGAAGGATTTAATAAAAATAAGCTCTTTCGGAAGAGAAGCCCAAGAATGAATATAGTTGAAGCCAAGGCACTGATTGCACTAATGCTAAGGCACTTATCTCATATTCATGCCCAGAATCAACTGCTTGAGAATATGCATTGGATGAGTGACAGATTCAAGGAAGAAAAAGAGGCTGCAGATCTGATCGTACCAGCTCTTACTCAACCAGTTGCCGCTGCTCTTGTCTCGCTAACTCTTCCATTCCAATATATCCTAATCCTACTCCCTTCCGAGGGCAACTGCAATCAATCTCGGAGTCTTTCTAAGCCAGTTCAGTTACTTCTACTTATGATCCATTTCCAGCCGATGGATAACTAGTCTTTACTTATGAGGGCTAAGACATTGAAGGATAGTGTCCACTCCAGACCTCTCCTGGTGTTTTGTTTACGCACCTTCGAATGACTCCTTACCATTTCTTACTTAATGCTCTCCATAGCTATTCTTATCAGTGCTTCCCTTCCTAACGAGCCAACAAGTTAGAGATGTAAAGACGGTTCCTTACCAGGAGTCAATCCCACTATAATCCTTCTCCTTACAGGACTAGGGTAATCCCTTTCTGTGAAAAAGTCAGATTTCTTATCCTATTGTAATAGATTCACCTTACCTGTGAGATTTCCTGCCGAGATAAGACCTTCTTTATATACGAGCGGTCTATGCGAGCTCCCATTTAACACCATTTTTCAGTTCTCTGAAAGACTTCGGTTACTAGATAGGTTCTTCCCCTTTTCTTTTTTTAGCTATTGCTAATCCCTTCTCCTTTATGCCGATCTTTTAACTAGCAGTTTTGATTCAATCAATTCCATTTCAACTCCCCTTTTATCATTCGACTGGCTAGAGTAGCGTAGCAATTACCATGTTTTCTAACTCTTTTGCTTTTTTCGGGATAAAGGTTCTTTTGCGAGAGCTTGCTTTCTGTAAATAAACAGAAGACCTTGTGAAAGAAAGCTCCCTATTAAATAAGGAATTTATAGCCCGCTTTCTTCAGTCATTGATAGAGAGGAATGCCCTAGGGTTTCTCTTGGCGGAGGAATGGAAGAAAGGCTGTCAAAGAACTTATAGGGATAAGGGCTAGCACATGACCTCCTTCTCCTTTACAGTCGAGCTGCTCGAACTAATGTGAGAGGTACTGAAAGTCTCGAAGGAAGGATGCCGGTCCTCGAACCAATTTCTTTTGTTCCACTTTGAAGCATGACCGTCATCGGATGAACAATGATGCTCTAGGTGAAAAGGGTAGAGATGTGTCTCTATCTTTGGATTCTGAGTCGGATACTTCATATTAAATCGGATTCCCCGCTGGCTGCAAAAGGAAGAGGTTAGTTCAGCCAAAAAGAAGTTCCTTGAAGATAGATTCTTCTTTCTGTCCCACCAGTCAAAGCAGCTAGCTAAGCAAACCTTTAATATCTTTCTTTTTTTTCATTAGCAACCGGGTCAAGGGTTCAGTTGCAATAAACTATGGCACCTAAAAATGTTATTCAACCAGTACGGCTCTTGATCCAATTTCATTTGTGATTGAAGACTCTACTCACGCTCTAAGGGGTTTCCCAACCTTAATTCCTGCATGAAAAGTGACCTGAAAGAAAGGAGAATAATCCAGCTGGAACAGAAGGGCGCCTTGGATCAGAAGGAGGCCGCCTATTATGTAATAGTGGTGGATGACTCGAGTTGTCAGAGATCTCTTTTGAAGAAGAAGAGCCCCATTTTTTTTTCGAGAAATCCCTCCTGGGCTAAACAAAGTATGCATAAAAGACGGGCTTAATGAATAAGTAGTAATCAAATAGAGTGGTTCCACTGATCAAGGAGTCCCGTGAGCCAGCCAATAGAGTAAGGAATAAGAAAAAGGACTTGGCGTAGTGCTTTCATTCAAGTAGGGGGTAGGGCCAGGCCAGTAAAGTAGGCAGCAAATGGTCCAGGGATAAGTCTGGCAATATATCATCCCTCTTACTGATGCGGGTCAACTCCTTTATAGGAATTGCAAGTATGAAACTAGACTCACTCTCCACAATTGGATGAATCAAAAACAGGCTACACTTAGATCTATTTTTCCAAAAGAAAAGAGACCTATTACCAGTCTTCTTTCTTTCTATATTAGGTGCAACAAAGGAAGATCTAGGTGAGGTTGAGTGCTCGCTTTCTTCCATCGATCGGAGCTCTTTGGATTGATCACTTGTCAAGGACAGCCCGGAATTCCCGCTGACTGTCCAGCAACAGAGCCATAACATAAACAGTAAGTCATATTATCGGGCAACCCCATCCACGACAAGGTCTTGGTCTGGGGCTTCGACCCATAGAGAACAGGGTGGCTCTCAAACTTAAACACATGTGGTAGGGTTAGGGTCTAATTCAGTGATCGAAGCGTCCGAGACAAATCTTTAGGTAGATTTTTTCTACGAGGGCTTGCCCACCAGATGAATCCATGAATGAGACTTCATCCATATATTCTACGAAATTGTAGAGACAGCGACTGGTTTATGTATGTAATTAGAATCGCGGCGAAGGATTCTTTGCCACTTTAGCGAGGGCGAGCCTGAATCCTTTTTTTTTTTTTGTTTACGAGCGAGATGAAATACGGATTGACATTGAAAATGAAATCAAATAGTCCATGGAATGAAAACATATAAGAAAGACGAATCCAATCTCGAAACGAACGGGGCGCCCTCCCTATAAAGAAAGAGTAAGCACTCAACGATTCACAAATTCAAGAGAAAGGGTCCGGGAGGGGGCAAAAGAGCAAGGTGACTTCAATCTTGGAGAGACCCTGGCGGAATCAACAGCATGGGGATCATCGTGGGTCAATATTCTCCACGATTAAGACTCGAAAAACACGCTCTACGGCCAAGGGCACTATAAACGCTCTTTGTCGTCTTTCATAGCAAATGACACAAGACACCTGAAATGGAAAAAAAAGAAAGATTTTGACTAATGAAAATGGCCGTAGAATGAGTTCTACCTGGTTGACTCCTTGGCTTTCATACCCTCTCCCGCTTATTGATTAGCGAGCCTCTTTCAGACCCTTGTTTTTTGTGTCCACCCTAGGATACATTCATCCATAAATGCGGAGAAGGGTGCATCTGAGCATCTATATCCATATACACAATACACCACATGGCGACACTTTAATTGGAAGGTCTAACGACGCATTCATTCTCAAGGATCCATACGCGACATCATGAAAGGGTATTGGAATACGCAAGAGCAATGGATGGATAGGCGGTTCTTATGCTGGGCCAGGTTACTGAGACGGATAAAAGGTTAGACCACTAACGGAGTAGTAGTTTGGGGCTTTCAAGCTGGCTCTTTCTGGCATGGACGTAGGGAAGAGTACAACATGGAAGGCTGTGACGGAACATAGTATTTACACCTACATGAAAGGGGCTTAGTGAATTCTTTTCTTCTTCACGGAAGTCTTGTTCAACTTATTTAGGTAAGCACTAAGGGAAGGGCCCAGTCAGTAGCCCATTCGTTGACAATGGAAAACCGGGTTTCCAGGTAGTGGTGCCTCTTGGTCCAGGTCTTTCCCACTCATACATATAATACTGTCCAAAAGGGAGTGTCGAATGAGAAGGCTGAGCGTTAAACCTTGAGAGGGACATTCGGTGTCGTGGACGAATGATTACCCTGCTTTTCCTGATGCAAGATGCGCTGCTGGCGCGAGATGGACTGCTGCTGTGAGATAAACTTTTCCTATAATTTTTTTCCATCTCAAGAAGTTAATGAGAAAATAATGGTATTCTCCAGTAGGGAGGCCTCCAAGGACAAGTCCGCAATGGAAGAAAGAAACGGCCTTTCGAAGCGTGACAAGCAAATGCTGTAAATGAGATGGCCCAGAATGGCGATCAATGATTGCTTTCAAGCCAGAGGCGAGGGACAACAACCGGGATGATGTTGATGCTGGACCAGCTTATTCACCCGATGATCAAAAGAGATTCCCAGAAAACTAGGACCTGAGAGAGTCTGCCTAAGAGGAGCTCTTATCTCTAGGGTCCCCGTCGATCCGATTGAGACGACCAAGCCTAAGACTAGTAGTATTCTTCTTCTTTTTGCTTCTCTTTTTTCTCGGAAAAGCTCTAAAGAAGTCGCAGACAGCTTTAGGTTGTTCAACGCCTTTTGAAAGAAGCGCCTAAACTTCTCATATGTTCCTTCTGAATCGGCCCCGCTTTGGATAGCAAAGACCATATCATCTGCATATCGTACATAGCACAAACTCATTTCTCGATTCATAAAGGCCTTGATTTTCACATCAAGTTGGTGAAGAAATATGTTCATCAGCACAGGAGAGAGAGGGCTGCCTTGTGGAAAATACCTTTCATGTGGTTAGAGTAATCGTTACCGTTTTTGTCCATGATTTGAGTAGTTAAGAAAGACGAGATAAGAATCACATATGTCATTACCCACATAGTAAGAAAGAAATGAGATTAGGTGCTGATGATCGATGTTATCGAAGCATTTCACAATGTCTGATTTTTTTAGTCTATCGACCCCCCTGGACTTCAGAAAAAAGGTAATAGGGCCTCGCCCCTTTCGAAAGCCATGTGAGTTAGAAAAATATCTTAGAAAACTAAAATTTAAAATTGGGAAATAGTATCCATAACGATAATGTCTCCTTTGTAGGGCTGAGTAATGGGGCGAAACTCTCCTGGTTTTTCGACTTCGGAATCCAAGATCGGTACATCGAGGAAAAGTGAAAAGTAGAGCCCAAAAGTTCAGACTTGATTTTCTCTATATTCGCTTTCGAATACCTAGCCTGTCACACTACGGACCTCTCGACTTAAGACTGACCTTTGGTTCAAAGTCAGAGCCAGCCGTGCTTCTCTAACAGTTTGGTACTTAAGGACTTTTCGCACATTAGACTCATTTTAGACATGACGATATACGTGCACTAAGAAACGACAATTACAGACCTGGAAACATCCATTTCGGCTTTAAGACGCGGAACAGAAACAGAAAAGCTCCTGTCCGGCTTCTACTTAAAATACAACCACTTCCACTTCAAATACTGTTTCTTGAAATACAGAAATTCAAATAGAAATATTATTCTCTTATTGTTTCTCATCGTCATCGCATCGCCGAAGCGAAAATAAGGTGGACTCGAATTCGCAATCAGAGAGTAGGTTATTCAGAAAGAATTCCAAACAGAAAGGAGGAGGAAGAAGCGAAATGCCTAGTGATTCCGATTGGGACATCGAACTTTCCCCCCCTATTGGAGAAGTACCAAAGAGAGAAAAAAGACCGGGGATTGGATGATCTTATGAAGAGAGTTCTCTTCTTTCATTCATTATTGGACGTAGTGAAGCTCGACTGAAAAGGAGAGGGTGCAAAGGGGAAAGGGGTACCAGCTCTACTGATAGCTTACTGGTCTGAGTCTGGGGCTACGCTTTCTTACTTTAGGGCGAGTGTCTCATTTCTCACTCCTCTCTTCGGTCCAAAGAACTTCTTTGTCTACTGAAAAAATTTCCTATAGTAGATGAACCGTCGGTACTTTGTTGTTGGTTGTGAGCACGGCTTCAATGTTGCCGCGACATGAAACAGAAACTTCGACGATCTCCCCTCGTGCTTCGACATCAAGCTAAAGTAACTAAAGCACTAGGAACAATTGATAGGGATCTGAAAAACTTTCTAAAAATAGAGTAGCTCCCTAAACGACGCGCTACGCCTAGAGCGAATACAATTAGGCCAGAACGGAGTGACTTAGGTGCCATGCCAAAATCTCTTTGATACCGGCCTTGTAGAACCAAGAAACTAAGCCTTCTTAACCTTCTCCCATCTGCTGGTCTAAAGAACCCCGAGAGGAAGATACCTGTAATCAAGTCCTTCTGTTGCCACTAATCCATCTGTCTATTCCATTAGCTAACCGGCTCACGAGAGAAGCAGAAACCCTAAAAAAAGAAGGACCAATGCTTTTACATCCAAGCCAATAGCAGCTCGCCGGACTCTCCTTCTCCTTCTTATGCTTCTTTCGTTGCTATGCTAAGCAACCTCTAAATTCATTTATTCTTTCTTTTATCCTATCCGGATTCGAGGAACCGCGCCTCCAAAAAAAAGGGTAGTACTCTTGATGCCAATGCGGAGCCCGAACCATCTTGATCATCCGATCCGCATCTTTTCTACCAACAGATCTCGTTGTGCTCTGGGAGAAAGCCAACTACGATATGAATCCCTACTGGGAAAAAAATCTCTTTAAAAAAAAGCCTTGGCTTCGAGATCAACTGACTCCTCTTCTTTTGACAAGAGACAGAGAAAGAAGAAAAAAAAGAAAAGAAATATCATAAGAGAAGAAAGTAGAGAAACCTCTTTAGTGATGGAGTGAATCAAGAAAGCGGCGGGCCCGAAGTCTTCTCCACTCGTGCACCGAAATGGGGCCGGAGAGACGGTAACCTTAGATC
Organism: Euphorbia celastroides; assembly: GCA_948291685.1. Taxonomy (NCBI): domain Eukaryota; kingdom Viridiplantae; phylum Streptophyta; class Magnoliopsida; order Malpighiales; family Euphorbiaceae; genus Euphorbia; species Euphorbia celastroides. The sequence continues at coordinate 7,754 of CAOJBJ014805656.1, read as the reverse complement.
GCCTACGGTCACTCATCTGGAATAGTTCCAAGATCTCTTCTTGATCGGGGCAGGAATTCATTAATAGTCTCCGTGTTTTCCAGTGAAGATAGGAAAGTCTATGCTTAACACACTAGTTCGACTCCATAGAGTTCCTCGCCCAACCGGAAGCTTTATTAGACTAATTCGTGGTTCAGCTTTCGGGGCAGAATTGCGTTGTTATATATAGCACTTTGAAAAAAACTCATAGGGCGTGTAGGGCGTTCCAAGATCTCCTTTCACGGGGCAGGAAATCGTCCTACAATGCCCCTCTCTTTCGTTTTAACGAGAGATTGAATCAAAGCAATGTCGGACCAGAGGCTAATGGGAAGGCATTTTTTTGCTATATAAACATGGCCTTGGAATCCGTTTCCAATAGATAGAAACGAAATGGTATGCTGGCTAACTCAAGACAGTTTACAGGCTTTCCCGAATCGGAGGTAGTTTTCTTAGAATGGTTGGTTCCGGTACTGGCCAAACCCATTTGGGTAAGGATACTAAACCTTTGAGAGTAAGGATAAAAAAAGCTCTGCTTCCTAAGACTCTTTCGAGAAAGCAGCTATAGAGCATAGTTCTGTCCGGGTAGAACGTAAGGTGCATCGAGTGCTGCTTCAGTCTAAAGAGAAAGAGCTAATCCGAGTTTGTAAGGAGGTTCTAATTTCCTTCTTCTACCCTTGGATAAAAGAAGTGCGCGGGTAGAGCAGCTAGCGAACCAGACTAATGAAAGTCTCATGCTCATGCCCATACTCTACTTCTAGGGTGATAAAGAGGGATGGACTTTCTTATTCTTTCTACCCTCGGGGAACTCACTTAATCCTCATCTCTTGAACGGGGTAGAATCAGCAGCTTTCGACTTTGAAGGAGTAGGCGACCTTGGAGTCAGGGTATTAGCCTTTTCTTCAACCATGTCTCGAAATAAAGGGGAAGGGGTTCCCAGGAAAGCAGAAGGATGTCATGCTGGTGGACCAGGATCCATTTCCTAACACGATGCCTGTGAACATGCTGACTCCGAAGTTGTATTGGACACATCGTCTGAAGAGCCACAAAGGGTCAGTTTCCATAATAGGTTGAGTAAGTCTAAAAAACCAATGCCCTGAGCGCAACGCTCTTGATTCCGCCCTATTTATTACATCCTAGCTCGGATTAAGAACCTTACCTCCTCTCGTAGTCCTTTTGGCTGCCGATTTTGTTTGAGGATGTTCTTGTTTTTCCTACGATGAAGAGGTCGAAGAGGGATGCGAGGTTCGTAAGCCGTTCTCGGCGAATAACAAAGTAATGTAGGCCTATCCCTTGCCGCTCTTTGCTTGTCGTTTTTTCCGCTGCAGCTGTTTAGCTAGATGCTATTATTCTCCTTTTCTTAGTCCCCATCGGGAAAGAAAGCTCTACAGTGAAAGGCTTCCTTGATTGGTACTACTGGCTTGTCCATCTACTGGGACTACTCCGACATATCCGGTGCTACGCCGAACCCCTATTATCCCGTCCTCGAGATCGAGACTGAACTAAGGCACATCCCTTCTTTGTTTAGGTAGGGTTTGGTTCGGGGGTGGCACATCTGGTCAGATTTTTTGCGTTTGCCCTAATTCGGCTATCTTCGATCAAGGCCATTTCATTACATACGAGATTTTTATTTGACATTTAGCTTTAGTGGACTCTTTCTCTCGTGTGATGGGCGAGAAAGCTTCTCTTGCCTTACCCCTCGTTCCAACCCAAGCACCTACTGCCTTCCCTAAGAAGGGCGAAGCATTGAGCTTTAAAGCCATGTATTTACCATCCATAATGCTTTGATAGTGATAACCGAGCTTTTCTCTCTCTTACTATAGACATCCTTACCGAACTTAGACATTGATTTTCGCCCTTCCTTCATCAGCTTGAAAGACATTTCAGGCTGAAGAAATTTCTTTAGTAGCGAGAACCCTTCCTACTCGAGAATAAGGTCAGGAAGAAGATGAGTGAGCTTAAAAGCACTCAACAAAGCGCGAGGAGCCAACTCACTATTCTAATTGCCTTGCAGCTTTCTTTAAGGCATCGGCTAACACTATGTAAGCAGCAGCAAAGGGACTGATACTTGGAATGCTGCTTTCGGGGTCATGAAGTCATTCAACATAAGCAAAAAGTAAATGAACACCGGGAGAGAAGCCTCCACGTTGAGGCAACATTACTATCATTTCTGTCTGCGCGCCTACTAAGGGCAGAGTCAACGAGTGGATGAACATCAGGTTTTAGAGCTTAGTTTCCAGACTCTGCTCACTACAACTACACTTGCTTCATGGCTTGATTGATTGTTTGCTCCGCCCTAAGTTGGTTGAAGTCGATCCTGCACCCATTGGGATAGCGCCTGTTCTTCATAGTATAAGTTCAAGTCCAGTCGAGGGAAAAGTCATTCAATCTACGGTTCTCACTAACAGTCATGGGGTAGCGACAGCTACTGGGGTTCACTGAGCTCCTTGGCCGATTAGATATAGAATCTCAGGGACTATGCGTCAAAGATTCCATTCGATGCCGTGCCGGTGCCAACTCTCTCTCTGCGGAATCTCCGACAAAGCAGCTTTGAGTTGGGCAATTAAAGTCTCTTTCTTTCTCCCCTGCCGAACTTGACACCGATCTTTGATGAAAGACGCCACAAAGCAAGTATAGTATCGCCCACCCGATCTTCTTTCTGATAGGAATGATCACCTTCTAAACTAAATAGGAGTGAGTTTTCCCCCTCTCTTTCCCGATGCGGCAAATCCGGTCTTATTAGGTAATGAAGTTTTCCTTTTTCGATTTAATTTAATAAAAAACTTGCTCTAAGACGAGTAAGGTCCCTGTCCCTCATTCCATGGTTAGTTTAGCTACCGGAGAGAAAGTCTCAGCATAATCTTTACCTGGGATTTGAGTATAGCCTTTCCTCCCTCCCTTTGAATTACTTCAATCTTTTGAGCCCCGAGTCCGTAAGCTACTCTGATTGAACTCGACATCAGTGATTTCGAGCGTTACTGAAAAGCAAGGGCATTTTGGCAATGGAAATCAGAGATGTGGAACTCTTTTCTCCTAAACTAAAAAAGAATTTGCACGGGCGGAAAAAGTATGTTTTCGATTCCGCCGCATCCGGTAAACTCTTTCATTTACCCGGCAAAGTCCGATCTAAGAATACCAGGCTCGCCCCTTCCTTTTTACTCGTAAGACGGAAAATGCATAGAGACTTGAGCTGTCTTGGATCGAGTCATTTTGCAGCATCTCATTGACCCTCTTTTCGATTTCAGTTTTGAGGGCATGTGGTTGAATTCTTTTTTCCTTTCGAAAGTCAGTCTAAGAACCCTTATACGAGTAGACAATTATCCTTGACTTTTATGTGTGAAGAAGAAAGCTATGAGCACTGCCGTAGCAAAAGAAAGAAGACTAGTTCGGACAAAGCTACTGGAAAAACGAGTATAGTTCTAGTTGGGGAAGTCCCTAATTAAGGAGCGATCTAATTGAAGAAATTGAATCTTTAGTTTAGTAAGGGAGAGAAGCGCTGGTACGTCTGAGTGGATGGTTTGGTAAGCAATTCTCTGTTCTATGGTAAGCCATCTCTCCTAAGACACATAGCTAGTCAGGAAGAGCCCTTAACACCTCCTATAGGGAGGAAAGTTTCTCAATGCCCGGATGAGGCATCGGCGAAATCGGTTCGGTAAGAAATGCTTTCAGCAAATAGAAGATTTGAATGCCCCGTGGGCGGGTTCCATCTGATAGTAGATTAGATCCTATCCATACAAGGTCGCGCAAGTCGTCTTTTTCTTCCATGATTTGATTCACGAAATCCTATATAGATAGTAGCTTCCCCTACTTGTCAGAGGGAATATTCCACTGACCATGTCACAAAGCAATCGCTGAATTCACTCTTCCGGCTTCTGCCATTGAAGCAATCCCGATATTTGAAAATATCTAGTTTGAGTGCGAGTACTCCATATCCCATGCAGATAACAAGATAAGCGACCTACTCGTGATAGGTCGCTTATCTTGTTATCTGCATGGGATAGGCCGAGGTAGGTTGTCCCTCATTTGATCATATGGTAAAGGAGGTTGAGAGAGTCAGGCCTCTCTCTTCTATCTCGATCGGAAGGCCGCTAGTAAACAAAGCTTCTAAATGGGTTGAAAGCCTGAGCAGAGAGTCTCTTCTAACAAAGATTGAATCAAGTAAGGACGCAACTACATACAACTGATTCCCGCCAGGATGATTCGATTTCCTTATATCGGACTAAGAGAGTCGAATAGAATCCGCTCTTCTTCTTCCTTTTCATAAGTCATCTTTCTGCTTGGACTCTTTGTTAACGGTTTCGAACCCTTTCATACCAATTGGAGATTGGCATGTTCTATTATTTGATCTACGCCAATTGAGCAAGTTTCAGTAAGTTTATTGGCCAGCTGAAAGACCACTGGAATCCATCACGTATTTTCTTCTCTATACAGCTAGTAGGAGTATAGCGGTGGGATAGACAAGGATAGAGCTTGGAAAAGACACTTTTTCAATAACGCAAGTGTAGCAGGATGCCAGTCATAAAAGCGAGTGTCTTAAGCCCTGCCATTTCGAATCTCTTTCCAGCATTTGAGAATGAGAAATTGTAGCTAGTTATGCCCACTATTGTAAGGAGAAGAGCAGTTTCTAGTTCCATTATTGCTGGAAGTCTCTATAGGAGAGGCGGGTTACATACGAGTGCTCGCGAAAAGAAAAGAGAGAATAAGGAGTTTCCATATGAGGGTAGCAGTCTTCATACTAGTGCCACTACAGTATCAAACAATAAGATTCAAAGTGCTTTCGTCGTTAAGAAGTTTGTTCAGTCCTTGTCTTAGTGCTTACTTACAGTATTCTATCCGTCTTGGAAGTTTGTTCATTTGATAGATTTTTGACTTACAGAACCCCATGGGTAAAAGATTCCAACTAGGTGGTAAAGCGGACCTAGTTTCATGGGCAAGAAGAAAGAATGAGAAAGGGCTCTGTCTATACGGCATTCCCTACTCTTCCTCTTGGGTACAAGACCTTCCTGGAGCTCCTTACTCTACAGGTTGTACTTGCCCCAAGCTACTTCTTTCTTTCAAGGCGAACTCTTTACTTATCAATCTTTCCCCTTGATGAGAAAGCCTTGCTTGAAGCTTGCATTCAGGAAAGTCTCTCTCCGGTCTTTACTTTAGCCAATTCCAGTTCAATCGGGACAAGGCAGTTCTATGATCCGAGCCGAGGACGGTGTACTGGAGGATACATGCAAGCCAGCCAAAGTGTTAGCCAAATTATGTTCATTTTTCACATATCGATACTCACAAGTGAAAGCAGTGTGATTAGGTTGTTGACAAATCTGACAACGGGAAAGGCCACGCTCTGGAAGTTGAGAGCAAGAGAAGTTCCGAGTGTTGCGAGTTCCATACCGACTGAAATAAAAAACAGGAGAGGAAGGATCAAAGCTCTTTCCATCAAGGCGAACAGACAAAGCTATCTGGGACCCATCGATGATATTTGATTGCCCCGGCTCTGACTTCACCATAGAAATAGAAGGGAAGGAAAAAGCACCCCTACCCTCTAGGACATAGACCCAAGAAAGAGTGCCTCACTTTACTGGGTGAAAAGCTAGAATCATGAACTGAGCCAGGGATGGGATAAAGCGAGGAATGTCGGAATCTAGGCCAGGCTGAGAGAATGAAGGTCAACCGAAGCCAAGGGAATCTCTATTGCTTCCAAGCTGAGTTCTTATAGCTTATGCCTGAAAGCGGAATGCATCTTTTATCCTGTTAAGGTAAGGATAGGGTAGCTAACGCTCGACGGATAGGGTGTGCCATTCAGGAAGAAAGAACACACTCCATCCGGCTTCTCAGTCGAGACCAGGGCTCCCCTTCCGCTTAGGTCTCGGTGACTGTGATAAAGAAACCTTCCCTCTTGTCTTTCCTGAAAGTCTGGGTGTTAAACGACTCTAAAGAGAGTGAGTGACCAACGAACGAATCAAGGAGGAAGAACTCGCGGGCTTTCTAGAGGCCTTTTAGACAAAAAGAAAGATCGATAAGACGGTCTTTCACAGTAATGACCTTCAGTAGTGCTTCTTCCCCGCTCTGGACAGTAATAAGAGAAGGCAAGCTAGCATTAGCAAGGCAAGTTAACTTGAAGCAATAACTTTTAAAGGCGGGAGTGAATGCACCATTGGAGGATGGGGCACGAAGGCTAAAAGAAGAAGTAAGGTGCGAAGGGCACTCCTTAAACCGCTTTCTAGTTGAAGATGGAGGTGAGGGAAGACAGAAGGAATAGCATGATTAGTCACCTCTTGCAGCATTCTTCTTGTATTAGTCTGAAATCAGACTAGAAAAAGAGAATTCCTTTTGGTTAAGATAAAGATTAATGGATAGAAAGATTCATGGGTCGAAGCGAAAGGAGCAAAGGGATGAAAGGGTCCTAGCGCGGTCTTTGGAATGTCTGGTGGGATAATGTTGTCTCTTTTTCTTTGCTTTGACATGGAATACCAGGCTGTCTTGATGGCATCGAATCCCCTATTGTCGGATCTTTGACAGAATCCCTGCATATTCATAGGTTGTTAGAATGGCTTCTGCAATTGAAGAAGAATTGGCTGTGAGGGAATGCGCTGTCTTTCTTTCTGTTTTCTCGTTGGATTCCCAAGGTGCCTTGTCTAAGGCGGATCCTATCTTCTTTTCCTTTACTTTAGCAGCGTCCGGGTTCTTTCTTTTTTGAGGCAGGTTTGACATTAGAATCCCCTGTTAGCCTTTCTTTTGGTTCTGCGGGGATGGCACTAGGTCCGTATCGGGAAGGAAGACTGTTTCTTGCAGATTTCATTTTAGTAGTTTACTAGCCTTCCTGCTGAATCATATCCTGAAACTGTATCGATTTCAACCGGTCTTAGATAATCCGCTATGAATGCTGCCTTTACCGGAGCTGCTAAAGCAACTGCAAAATGACTTTCCTGTTGATTTCGCAGGACAGACAGATATTGAATTAACGGAAAGGAACGGAACTGCCTTAATCCACGAACAGTAAAAAAAATGGAATATCACTTCAAAAAGTGCGCCTACTTTCGTACCCAAGCACGGGATGAGACTTTCCAACTGAGATGGATAGGCTGGGTCAGCTAGTATTGAATAAGAAGAAGCTTTTCTTCCCCCGCTCCTTGGCGAATTTTTTGCACTACTAGCAATGAAGGGCGTATCCGCTCCTATCTTTACGGTAGAAAAATCCCTTCTTCTCATAGAAAGAAGGCATACTCTGCAAGCCAGTTTCCCCTGTCATGTCAGCATATACTATTATCCAATCGGGGAACCTTCATTCCCCCCGCTGTATCGAATTCTTTGAGTGTCCAGCCTGCTCCCATTGTCTCGCTAAGGTCAGCAGCAGGACATACAGCAGGGATTGAGTAGTCTTGGGAGGCGGACAACTATTCCCCGGTTACGAGTTGACGACGTTGTTAACTACTAAAACTGAAAAAGTCTTTTACACCTTAGGGAAAGCGTACCGGAAGATCCAACTTTCGCTTAAAATCCCAGTTTGGATGAGCAGAGTTACGCTCGATTTCGATTCATACTGAAAAATAGGTTAATAGTTGATAGCAGATGGGTAAAGCTAAAGGCAGAGCTTGGATTGGATTTTCCAGTTGGAAATCCGTTAGAAAAGCTGTACCTTGACAAGCCCCACGATGCTTCTGGCAGCCATCATCGCTGGGACGAAGAGATTCCCAAGACCATAACTATAGACTCATTCTGCACCAGCCCACTAGCAAAACAAAAGGCAA
>CAOJBJ014800932.1:0-17115 GCA_948291685.1 Euphorbia celastroides | reverse complement strand
TTTTCAATTTCAGTTATATGCAAACCTTAAAGATTTCAATTTTTCTTGTTTGTTAATAAAAAATGTGTTGAATTCTGTTTTGCTCTTGGTTGACATGCTCTTCTTTAATCATCTCTAATCAATTGATTTTGTACTCTTTCTCTTGTATTAGTGCTACAGAGTTTGTATTGATAAGAACTCGTGCCAAGTATGCACTCTTGTTAAGAATGAAGTTTCAGTTTGCTTTTTAATGCATTTGAATTGCAAATGTTGGTGAAGATGATGTAATGGTAATGAAGATTATGGAATTAAAGGATGCACACAAGGTGTTTGATAAAATGCTTCAGTGTTTTAAGAGATATGTATTGCATATATGTGACATATGTATTTTTATGTAAAAACTGTGTAATCTGTGCGGAATTTTGTGTGACATATGTAATACATATGTGTTGTATATGTAATGAGTTTGTAAAGTTGCTTTTCTTATCAAATCAGTTCGGGAATTTAATGTAAGGGATATGTATTGTATATGTAACACATGTATGGTATGTGTAATGGATTTTGTAAACCTATTCTTGTTATCAAATTCAATTCAGAATTTTATGTGTGACAAATGTATTATATTTGCATGTTACAACGAAAACAATACCATTTTTTTCTGTAAGTGTAATGTATGACATATGTATTACAAATGTGTGAACATGGTACTGAATGTAATTATTTTGCTTTTTTGGATGCTTGGTGGTGTTAGTTTAGCTTGTTTGTTTTTTTTTTTTTTTTGTAATAAGTTTGTTTGTCTAGTCATTTTGCATTGCTTAACAAACGTTTTTTGTCATACCATGTAAGTTTCACAAAAAATGAACTCCTTCGAAGCGCATGCACCAATAAGTTGTGCATTCAAAATTTTAAATGGTTCTAAGAAAATTCAATACTATTGGAAAACAAAGAGATACCGTTTTGTAAATGATCAATGCTTGAAAATGTTATTTCTTGACAAATTTTGTTATAGGTATACTTTGTTGGGTTTTCTTTTTCTTCATAACCATTTCTTTCTTTCTTCTTTTTTTTTTTTTTATATAAATTATTCATAACCATTTCAAGGCATTCTTTTATGCAAAGCAAAATGCTTTGCTCCCTTTTTATCAAATGACCCCATAGCTTTGCAAAGTTAGATCCTTCCTCTACTTTTCTTTTATATTGTTTTTCAACTTCTCATTACGATTGTTCATAATTAGACAAATTTAATTAAGAAAAGCAAAATACAAATCAGTAAAACACAGAAGCAAACGGAAATAGTGAGCAACCGTAAACTACAAGTTATCCTATCCTTTGCCAAAGTTCTGAAAAAGGAAGAGAGCACGTAATTCTGTTCAACCATTACAGCAAGCGTTATATACTACTCTTGATTAAATAATAGTTCCTACTACTGTACAATACCACCAATCCTTTTTCGCTTCTTATGGTTAACCCTTCATTTTCTAAAAAACATATATATGTGTGTCTAGCATTGTGGACTGACTATGCCTTAAACGTTTTCGGATGCTGAATCTTCTGAAGATTTAACGAGTGGCTCTTCCCCCTCTTTCATAAGCTTTGTGTAGATTCGAGTTCTCTTGGTTGGATACAGGATAAAGTGTTGAACCATGAACAATAGGTCAAAGAACACCGATACCTGCAAGAGAAAGAAAAAACAGTCACAACTTTGGTAACTCAATAAACAAAATGCGAAAGCATCGAACAAAACCGAATAATAGCATACCAAAGACAACAACGTCTTCCCAATGTTGCCATAAAAGTTCACCCAAGAATCTGAAAAAGATGACAAGATTGAGTTAACTGCAAGGCATAATTTCAAATGGGAGATTATGATAGTTTAGAAAGAGATAGCATACTTTGGTCTATGCTCTGCACGGCCATCTGAGCATAATTAGACACCCCTCCAAGGAAATCGAGCAAAATGTTTCCGATGCTAAAGCCGTCGGTGCTCTTGCGCATGAAATTCATTATCACCTGTAACATGCAGCAATTTCAAACTATCATTTCCACAACAAAAAACATTAAAGTATGACTAAAGGTTGTTCTTTTCAGCTGAATAGCGAGCGGCAGAACTGAACTGGAACTTATCGAACAAGTACTGAACAGAATGGAAAATAAGTTGAAAAGAATAGATCCTAAGTTAAAAAGAACAAATCTACAAGGAAGAAATTCTTACCTGAGGGATATACTTGATGACTGTCATAAAAACTTGGATAGAACTGCAAGATTGTTAAACAAGAAATCAACAATTCAGCGACATGTAAACAGAGAAATAATGTAAATGTTCAATTGGAGATTTTGAGCTCCCAGAAATGCATAGAAAAGACTTCACTTCTTGCCCTAGTACATCCACAACACAAATGTATTAAAATCTACCCGTGACTAAAATTGCTTCACTTCATTCTCCACAATTTAGAGGACTTGGTTGATACTAATTTTAAATCGTATTTATCAGCTTTCTATCCTACTCGAGTTACCCTCTAGGTAAAGAAAAATTAAGCCTTACCAAGGTTATAATTCTCACTGTAAAAAGTATATTATCATTTATCGCTAATTTTGACCCCATCTGGGGCTAAATGCAACTAATATGATCCTTTACCAGCACAGAGAGAAAAATCACTGATAGATTGTAAATGTAAATTAGCAAAGCCTCCAATATCATTAGCTAATAGGGGAAACATAAATGATTAGGTACATTAGAAGAGCAGGTATGACAATCAACGTACATTTGACCTCATTAACAGCGAAAGAAAAAGTTGACAGAAGAAAAGGGCTCAACATTGGCCATAAAATAAAAACGGAAATAATTCTTGTCAAGAAGAACCATAACTTTAATGCCCTAACCATGAAGCAGGGTGACCACTTATTGTCCTTAAGTTAAATACATGTCGAAGAATTAGAAATTCCATTTCCCTGCAACTGTATGAATAATGCGATTTCACCGAAGTTATTGCATTAAAGGTAATCATACTCGTATCAATTAATATGCGAGCGATGCGGTTTTCATTGTAAGTCATGCTAAGAAAACCAGACAAATTGCTTCACTCGCATTAAGCAGAAAATTAAAAGAGAAACTTACTTGAAGATGTTGATAAGCCACAGCCAGGAGTGGCTAGGCAGAGCTACAAAGAAACAAACAGAAGCTACTAGCCACACCACACAGACGATTGCTATACTAATCCTAGAAACTCTCTGGTTTCCCCGCTGTAAAAATAACAGATTATCCATCATTCTTCCATTTACATGGCAAAAGGAACTCAAAATTGTTAAAAGAAAACAAACCACTTACATCATATATCACAATTTGAAACAATGTAATTGCTGTCAGCAAAACAGCATGTATGGAAAAAGCAACATCGTTTGCAGCAACGGGTATCATCTGCCATTACAAGGAAAATAACAGGTTAAATAACACCCAAAAGTCTCAAGAATGCAGTTATCAACACTGTGATTCTCATATGTTTAATCAAGGTACTGAATTCTTATTCGCTTGCAAGTAATAAGAAAGTATATGTTGTGCTTCAGTGAGGAGAACTTTTTGCCATAGGTGAAATTCAAAAGGTAGAACATTCCCCTAGAGAAATTCCAATAACTGAATATCAAACAGATTAGATGAAAGTAAACTAGCAAAGGTATTTCAAATTTAAGGAGAAAATATAAACAAACGAGTTCTAAGTCAGACTAAGCAGATTTAATCATCACTTAAGGGGTAAACAGAACCACAATGCAAAAAAAGTTGTGAAACTTCCAAAAAAATGGAAACTGAGAAGACATCTACAACAGCAATTAGAAGCATTATCAGACATTAAAATTACAGGGGAAAACAACAGCTTTGCATATTCAAATTCTAACAAATAAACGATCAATCAAAATAGAAACACTCCTCAACATCTGAAATATCAAAAAGAAATAAAAAGCATAAGGCACAGACCTCTCCATATCCATACTTTTCCAAATACTGTTCCTGGATAGCAGAACTGAAGTAAAGAGAAGCATTGTAAATCAAATAGGACGAGTGCTTCGTCAAATTGAGAAGCACGAAATCGAAGTTCAAACCCACCACACTGCCACAAGAAAACCCACAAATCGAATCGAAAATTAGGGCTAAAATTCAAACAAATTGCGAGAAGAAACGAAACCTTTTGCGGCGGAAATTGAGGATAACTTGAGGGTAGAAACTGATGGACCAAGAGAAGAAGGCGATCCATCCGAAGGTTTGGTATGTGATTTCGAGGGGAAATGAATTCCAAGACGCCATGGTTCCTCTCTTCCAATGACTGGAGGAAGAAGCTCTTCTTCTTCGCTCAAAGATGGAAAATTTCTTTTGACTTTTCAGGTTATTTATATCGACCGTACGATTTCTGGTTTTTCGCGACGGTTAATTTCACGATTTTGGAGTGAAAAAGGCGGCAACGGAAATGAATAAGGATCGGAAAACGGCCATGTTCGGGGTTTCCTTTTCTTGTAGAGATATTTTTTTTGTTTTGTCATTTTAATAATTAATAGTATTAATTTCTTGGTTTGAGAAAAGATTGTGCATAAAATTGATTTTTTATTCATAATAAATCAAATTTAGTTTAAATTCTGCTACAATATTTTTTTTTGATAGACAAATTCTGCTACAATATTCAAAATGTTTAAAATTTGATAAATAGTTCATTCAAACTAAAACTATGTAGTTTTTAATTTTTTTTTTATAAAATCATAACAAATTTTGCAATAAGTTTGTAGGATATTGGCATTTAGTTGGGCGTTTATCTTAAAGCTTAACAATTTAATTCAGTTTCCATTTCAACACTCAAACATTTGATTAGGTGTTTATCCTAGACGCCTCAATTAGTAGTTTTGTTTTGTTTTTTTTTTTTCAAATATCTAACTATCATTGGAGTTTTTTTTTTCCTGCTTATATTCGTGACAACAAAGTTTTTTATACTTTAACCGTTTTTTAAGTTTTATTTTGGAAAAACACGTTTGGAGTCCTTTATAGTTGGCACAAAAAGTCTTTCACTTCCTATAGTTGTTGAAGTCTCATTTAACCCCCATAACTTTGTAAAACTTTACTTCTAACCCCCCACATTGATACGTATCAACTTTTTACTGATTTAAAAAAATATATTAAAAATCTGAAAAGTCAAACCAACCAGATCTTGACACGTGGTAATGAGGGGACTGAGAGGTACATTTTTGCCAACTTCAGGGGGTTAAATGAGACTTCTACAATTTTAGGGACTGAGAAACTTTTTGTACCAACTATAAGAGGTCCTGTAAGCGTTTTATCTTATATTTTTCATGTAAATGATACTAAGATATTATGTTTCCCTATAGAAAAAGTTAATGTAACTATGTACATTCGGTTGTTTATTTTTAGGCCATGAGTTTTGACATTAAGTGACATATTAACTCTGTGGCCTAGATATAAATTATAATACTATGTGTCAATTCAATAAAAAGCATCCATAAAGTTCTATTGATAGTTTCTATTATAAATTTTGTTCTATTGATATAACACGCTAAAGAAACCAATCACAATGAAACATACTACCCTAGTGTCAAGAATAGTAAAGTATTGACAGTCGATTTTGTGATACTATAAGATAATTTATAACAGTCACTTAATTTTATATTTGGTTATAGTTATGTAACAACGATACTCCTCTCACCAAGAAGATAATTGATTTACCCATAACACTAAAAATGTAAAACAGAAGCCGCCTGATAATTTTTAAAAGTGGCTTAATTTAACATAATTGAAATTCTGTCTAATTGCATAATGAATTCGAACGATCAAGTTGAATTTCTTACTGTCCAATTAGAATTTACACTACTGAACTATAATTATATTTTTATTACAGATTCTTTTTGATCGGATTAGTCCGTGGAAAGAACAAAGACTTCGAGTTGCTACTCCGAGTTAAAATTTTGACTTCAAACCCGGTTTTAAGTCTAGCCATGCTCCACAATTGCAGGTTCTTGATGAGTTTGAGAAGATGCAATTGCTTGTTGCTTCTTTCCAGGATAAAGGACATAATGTTGAAACATGAACAGCAAGTCAAAAAGTATTGACACCCGAAAAGAAGCAAAAATTTTGAAGGACTGATAATGAAAATTGACCTGAGGGATGTATTTGATAACTGTCATACAAACTTGAATTGTGCTGCAGAAAATAAAATTAAAACAATGTCAAAAAATTAAACTGTAAATAATATTTAAAGTGAGCAAAAAAAGACTGATTAACTTACTTGAATACAGAAATTAGCCATAGCCAAGAATGATTGTGCAAGGCAATGAAAAAACAAATTGCAGCAGCTAACCAAACCGTTCCCACTATTGCCAATGAAATCTTTGACACTTTTTGATGACCTCTCTGATTTCAAAAACATTATCAATTCCTTGCTATTAATTTCCGGTCGAATACATCATTAAGTTGTTTCGTTTCGCATATTTACCTCATAAATTGCAATTTGAAACTATGTGATTGCAGTCAAAGCAACAGCATGTATCGACATCATTAGTAGCAACCGGTATCATCTGTGCCATTAATAAGTAATCAAAAATACAATTATAGGCAATTCAGTGTACGAAACATCGAGTAAGTTATAAAATAAACATGTTTTTGTCCATATTTATTCAAATACTGTTTCTGAACATCATTGCTAAAGAAGAGAGAGGCATTGTAAATCAAATAAGAGGAGTGCTTTGTCAAGTTCAACACAGCAAAATCAAAATCAAAGTGCATTGTAAGGTTATAGTGATTTTATTTTTTTCTAAAGTTAATATTATTTTGTCTTTTATTACTGTTAGATGAAACATTATTCAATGTTGATCTAGAGTTCTAATTATTAATACATCTTTCAATATATTGGTGGGAGATTTAGAATTCGAAATCCAATATCTTCAAGAATATACTAATTATTAAAAAAAATCAAAGTTGTGATGTCAAAATGCATAGATTTGAATGTAGATTGAGACGGACTAGATGAAATTGTTCTTTATTATTATTGTCAGTTTAATGAGGTAAACTTTTCATAAAATTGTATAAATAAGATAAAAAAAATGAGGAAAACTATATTTATTTCCATTTTCAAATGAATATTCGGTTTGTAATGAGAAAAGATTTATATTTAAAGAGCAATATCGTGAGTTCAATTCTCACAATCAAAAATTTAGATAAAATGATTGTTTATTATAAAAAAAAACAATACGGTGGCAAATAATATACTCACGAACTGACCCGACCCCACTTATAAGCATCCATTTTGTCTTCATTTTTGCACTGATGACAGCTTCCTTTTTCAAGATCAAAATCAAAAACCCTAGAAAATGGCAAGTTCAATGATATCTAGAACCCTAAATCAAATCAACAATTCCAGATTTCTCGCTCCTCTATCATCATCCCTAATCCGCCACTTCACCTCCGCCGCCGAGTCGCAATCCGATGCTGCATCTTCCACTTCATTCACCTTCTCCGACGGTAACACTGCCACCGCTTCCACCCCCTCCACCGACAGCATACAATTAAGGCCGCAGAGTTCCGACGCGAAGAGCGACAAGAGATCGTCTTCTTCAGTTACTATGCCAATGTCGTTTATGACTGGTTCGGTTGTTGGCAAGAGGTTTTACAAGCAAGTGACGACTAGAGAGGCTGACGATGGAATTGGATGGTCAGTTATGCTTGATTACCGGACGCTTAAGACTCCTTCTAAAAGGCCTCTTAAGTTGCCTAATTTGGCTCTTGCGAAAGCCATAGCTGCTGAATGGGAGTATCAGGTATGCTTGTGAACTAATTGCTCAGCTCTATTTACTATTGAAGTAATTGGATATGAATTTCCATTTTCGAATTGAATTCTCTGTTTTGAGCTTTTTCGGTTTGATCCTATCAGATTTCTTATTTATTATGCTGTACTTTTTGTTTGTTGTAGCAACAAGATGGAATTAGGCCTTTTACAATGCCTCTCATGAAACTTGCGTGCACTGCATTGGAGAGAGTTCCTCTTACAAGACCGAAGATTATTGAACACTTGATTAAGAGATTTAATCAAGATTTGGTTTTCTGCCGAGCTCCCGAAGATAATGCTCTCACAAATGATGTCTATGGTATTCCATTAAGCTTATTACTCAAGTGTGTGTTTTGAGAAAGAATTGAGTACCATGCTTGTGTTTATATCTTTTGATTTTTTTTAGATGGCTAATCTTCTTTTAGGAAGTGATAAATGGAAAGAGTAGTGTGTTATAAAACTTAGTTTGTATTATAAGGATAGAGTGAAGAAGCAGAATGTATGGCGTGAAAAGGGAATTACTTTTGAAGGTTGTCATGCTACAATTTTTTGCATTCTCTGTATCACCTTAGCTAAATTCATGGAGGAACCTGTCTAGCAAATGTAGAATAGTACTGCAAGTCAAATTGTTTTCATTTCATTAAGAAATTCTATGTTTTCCGAAACAAATAAAACCTATACCATTGCTGCTACTACATTGATGGTCTCACTTCCACCATTAAAGCATTCATTTATTAGTTAGTACATAGGCTTGCCAATTATTGGTGCATTCCAAGAATCTGCAGATATATGCAGTGTTATATGATAGTAGTTGATTTCCTGTACTTTGGGAGAGTTACGACAGGCATTATTCATAAACTCAAGTCAGTATCCAGCTTTTTATTATCTTACTAGTCTGAAATGTGAAACTAAATCGACTTCTCTACAGGCCTGCCTTTAATGATAATCCATCTGTAGCAAGATGCCATATTCGCTAATTGTTAATTGACACAGAATCAGGCTACACTTGTAATAGCAAATTGAATCCTTCATTGTTTGTTGCTGGCTTGAAGTTTGCTTATGTTCATGATTTCTTGTGAAACATGGACCGTTCTTTCGCACTTTCATTTTGTTGACGATTATTAAATAGTAATAATTTACAGAATGTCAAGTGGAGAAAATTGACCCCTTGCTTGAGTGGGTAAAATCGGAATTCGGCTTTAAGCCAATTGTATACTCGAGTTTTTTCGGTGGCAAACAAGAGGAAGGTTTGGTGAAGGCAATGGAAGACATGCTAAAGAAATCTGATAACTGTGAACTAGCAGCAATCGATGCAATTGCTTCAGCAGCCCATTCTCTGACTATTGCAATTGCAATCGTTCGAGGGAAACTGGGAATTGAAGAAGCAATTGAATTGATTAGACTTGAAGAAGATTTTCAGGTTTTTCTTCATATCATATATCTTGCTTCATATTATACATATTTTATGTTGCCATCTAATATTTATACCAAATGTTTTGCAGGTGGACAGGTGGGGTTTAGTTGAAGGTGGACATGATGTGGATATTGCTGATCTAAGGGTACAAATATCCTCTGCTACTGTTTTCCTTGGTCTTTGTAGGATTTAAACTCTGTTCGCAATTTTGACCCGAATTGTGGCCTAGTTGTTTTGTTCTCTTGTAACTTGTAGATGATAAATTATTTGTAACCCATGGGTTTTTTTCTGTGATAGTTGCCAAGAAGCGGATTGGCAGTCATCAATAAAAGTTGAAATTATGGATTTTGATCCAAAATGGAAAGGAAACTGTGTGACCAATTATGTTAGTTAATTACATAGAATTAATCACTATAGTTTTCCCAAATCATAACTAGCATCATAAATCTTTTTCTGAAATGAATATGTTGGAGTTTGATTCAACGGTCCTCTTTGCAGCATAGAACACACAGTGGTGGTTGTAGACGAATGTCACAATTGCAGCAAGCTGTATCACAGTCGTTATTACATCCTACAAAACAATAGTTTACTCATTAGACATGACAATGTTGGAGTATAATAAGACTGACGATCAAATTAATACACAAAAGAATCGAGAATGGTTTACCTGTTACAGTTATGACGTGAAATGGAAATTCTTGTTTTTTCAAGTGATGAGGAGAGTACATAAACAATGATTTCCTGGAGTGCGCTTGGATGCTGTTTTCTCCGATAAAGACGATGAAAATGAAAATAATCATTGAAATATTTTGCGGCAGCTTCATTTTATCGAAAGAAACACGGGACTTGATGTTTAATGGATGACGAAATGTGTTCTCATTTGCTAGGTTTAAATAGGTGTCTTCTTCATTTTCAGTTGAGTTTATAATGATTCAAAAACTATAATGAATGTATCTTGCGTAATGTCTTTTAGGATATAACAACAGTTCATCCTAAAACTGTGTTGAATTTGAAACATTATATTTTGTGGTCTGTTTTTATTGTTATTCTCCTATCCTGAAATAGAATATTGTTTCATCGCATTCATATGAACCCTTTATATTACAATTTTGTATCATTTTCTGTAACCAAAATATTATAGTAACTCCAAATGATTCCAGCATTTTATAATTGAATTCCACCTAACCAAGAAAGTTTCACTCACGTTCATGTACTTCTCAAAGTTTCTACATTCAGGTCATGAAATTTCGACTTGGACATTTGCCCAATTGCACCAATGAGGGACCTAATTTCAACTAGTATTAGAGTTCAAGGGTCAATGTAAAATCTGCAAGTACAAAAGCGAAAATTATGATCCTCATGGCTGAAATAGCCTATAAGAGGAAACATTTTCCTACTAAATTGCATAATGGACACAATAATAACACTTTAAAGCAACAACCAAACTTTAATCATGCCTTAGGGGAGATCGGTTGCCTGATGCTACGAAGCTCAAATGAAGGTAATCTATGCAAATTTCCTAAATTTCGGACCTTTTACAGTGATTCAGTCTTAGGGAAATAGGGAGCAGCAGCTTGATGTAAAACTGATAAATTAATTGCCGGATTTTCGGTATCAGTAATCACATCTGCAATTTCATAGCATTTCTCTAACAAGAAATTAATAACAATGAATATCTCAAACTTTGTAAGAAAACCATTGCAATATAAAATCTATATGAACAAATTTCTGGAAAGATGTTGTGCTCCAAACCCGAGAAAAGGGTATACAAAACAATGGATGCACATATTATTATAGAGCTGAAGGGTCCTCCCAAATTGAATATGCTAGACTACTTTGTCAGTAACAAAGTTTAACCAATTTCTTCGATCTAAAACTTAAGCTAGCTGGAGCTTCTTGATGCGATTGATCTGCTCAGCAGGGTTCAACCCTTTTGGACAGGCTCGGGCACAGTTCATAATTGTATGGCACCGGTAAAGCTTAAACTCGTCGTTTATTGCATCCAATCGCTCCTTGGTATATTCATCACGGCTGTCGCTTATCCACCTGATCACACAAGCAAAACAAGAAGATAAATCAGTCGCCTAGCTTACTAGTATTGAAGAATTTGAATGATATTGGAAGTTTTTTTATTGGAAATAGTGTACCAGATTCATGCTAACTACTTAGATTAACATCAGATGTTTGATGTGAGATTCAGCAGTCATCTTGGGAATGAAATGCACTTGCTTTACATAACCATTTCATGATATAGCATAAAAATAAGCAACTTGTGTTTGAGGCTACAAACTCAAAATGTTAAGGAAAAGAACCACAAGTCCCAACTAAGACAATTGTTATCACTAAGATTAACATGCCATATCAATAACTATCAAAGCAAACGTAGTTTTCGTCGATAAATGAAATCAAGTGTACTAAATAGAGTGGATTACAAAACCAAAAACAGAACATCCCTAAATTCAGTTCTTTAAGAAGTTACCAAAGAAACAACTACTAAGCTAAAAAAGGCTCAAAGAAATCTCACACTATCTTTTCTTCCCCACATGAAATGCCTGTAAGCCTCAAACTTCACAAAGCAGAACACTACTATACATCATCAAAGCAACAGCTATCAACCTACTTATCATCAATCAACCACCAACAAACTTAACATCCCAATCCCACCTCTACAGTAACATCATTGCTCATTAGTCACTCCAACTTCAAATTCCTCAAAATTACTATCACAAAAAACAATTCACCACAGACAACAAGCAAAAAGAACATCTCAATTAAGCCTAATCCAATCACAACAACCAAGTAAAGAAAATAAAACCAACAAATTCACCTGTTAGCATGGAGCAAAGCCGCCGGGCCCAAGTAAGACTCAGGATTCCACCAGTAGCTAGGGCAAGAAGTGCTGCAACAAGCACACAGGATACACTCATACATCCCATCAAGCTTAGCCCTATCCTTCTTACTCTGCGGCACCTCTTTCCCCGGCACCGGAGGAGGATTCTTCCTCTTAAGCCAGGGCTCAATACTCTTATACTGATTATAGAAATTCGTCATGTCCACCACCAAATCCTTAATCACAAACATATGCGGCAAAGGAGTGATCGTCGAATTCGAACCGGCCGAAATCTTCGTCAGGCAAGCGAGTCCGTTGCAGCCGTCGATGTTCATCGCGCAGGAGCCGCAGATTCCCTCTCGGCAAGATCGGCGGAAGGTCAGGGACGGATCGATCTCGTTCTTGATCTTGATCAGAGCGTCCAAAACCATGGGGCCGCACTCCTTGAGATCGATCTGGTAATCCTGCAGCTGAGGCTTCGCCGGATGGTCGGGGTTCCACCGATAGATTTGGAATGTCTTCATGTTGGAGCCGGAGGAGGCTTTTGGCTCCACTTTCTGCGCTTCCACCTCGGAGGCGTGATGCCTCGCCGGAATAAACCGAAAGGTGAACGCCGGCGTGGAGGAAATTCTGGCGAGTGAAAGTCCCTTTTTGAGCAAACCGGTTGCCATTGTTGCTGCAAAAATTCTTCTTTTGGTTTGGTAGAGAAAGAAGAGAGAATTAGAAGAGGAATGAAAGGTTGGTTTTTTTGGGGAGAAAATGGATAGAATTGATAATAGGAGGGTAGTTTGGGGATTCAGGGTGTGGGAATTAGGAGTGTGAAAATGGTAGACCTAATGTGGGTATTTATTGGAGGGCGTGGATGAACTGGGGCGCGTAACGTTTTGTGTGACGTGGCAGATTGCGGTTCGTTAGTTGCGACGTCCCACAGCAGTCATCTTTTCGTATTGGATGGTAGTTTAAGGAGGCGTGTGGTGTGCTTACCATTGTTTGATCCAATTTCAGGTCACTGTATTGCTGATGTTTGATACATTTATCGATTTTTAATATCAACTATTTTGTTCGCAACTTAGTCGTAATAAAATCCTTCATTCTTTTTAATATATATATTTAGTGGGGTATGAGTTTTATTTTATCCCACATATTCAGCTTGTGTTTTCAACTCAACTACACATTGATCAAGACTTTTGTCACTTAAATAGCAGTTCAAAATAATAGTTATTGAATATTTAAATAGTAACCAATTGCCAATTTCTTTTAATGAGTAATTGCAATTGATTTTATAGGATAAAGCCTTAAAGTTTCTTAGACATGTTTATGCGGTCCCAAATTTGATCTCGAAATAAGTAGATGAAATAAATGGAGTTGAGAGGGTCGACTCATACATTGACCTTTGATAAGTTTGTCATAAAGCCCAAAATAAAGATCGGTATAAATGAACATAATTTCCTATAACATGAAACAAAATTATGTTATCCCGTTTGTATCTTTTTTATGTACTCCATTCAACTTTTTGACACACATGTTATAACTAGGAAAGAGAAAAATTATGTGAAAGAGAGAACTAAAAAAATAAACCACATGTCAAATATATTGAAGAGACATTGAAAAGGACAAAGAGTTTGGGACACCAGATTCTTCCCTCATAACACAAAGTTATGTTTACTCAAATATACAGAGATTTTATAATTTCTTTAATAGTGTTGGAAGACGAAGATAAATGAATTTCTATTACTATCTATTTTCAGTACCAACACACGAGAAAGCGAACTTGCATACTAAACTGACATTCAAACCCTCGCGTACAAACATATCACATAATAAACTCTTGAAGCCTTATAAAAGAATATAGTGTAATACCAATAGCTTGCGTAACAGTAAAAGATTTTCTCACTTTCTAACTCTAAGCCAACACTTGAATATTTATTCGGTGACACTTAAAAAAAAAAGACAAAAGATGAGAAAGCAAAGAAACATAATGAGAAAGAATGTAACTGCAAAAAGAGTATGGGATGGTTTTTGCTCCAACTGCATCTGGATTTAGTCCAATCCGCGCATTGCGTGTGATTGAAACATTTTCTGCATTTGCGACGGTCGAATTTCAGAACCTACTCAATCAATATCAAACCGCTTATTGCTTGAATCAATTATCGTTTTTTATATTTACACGAGAGCATACATTTACAACAACAACCTCAATCAACATGTGGGTTTGAGCAACTTACGAGAGCTTCAAAGTTACACTTCATCTTTTGATACACTTCAACTTCTTATAACTTTTAAAAACACTTTAAACTCTTATCCTTAAACACATTATAAGTTTAATAGTGTTTATAAACAATAAACTAAAAGATAACCGCATTATGGTACATCTCAAGAATCATATTAACCATAATAAAAATTACATTTCTTTTCGATAAAATTGTACTATTACGTTCATATTATATACCCAAAATAATTTTTATCTCATCTTAATCGAACATTAATCTAGGTCCTTTAGGATCACAAATTAAATATCAACAATTGGACTAACATATTCTCCAGAGCACAATTGTAATGAAATTACATATGTAACAAAGAAACCTTAAAAATAGCCAACAATGAACATACATAGATAAAGCGATGATTAATGTCCGTAAAGTGAATAAAGTCCCTCAATTACCCCTCTAATTTCTCCCTCTCATTGTTGGCTGTTGGGTTGGCATCTCTCTTTCTCTCTCTCCAATTCTTACCCCCAACCCCTCCTGCCTGCTTTCTCTCTTTCTCTCTCTAATCTTTCCTTCTTCTCCCATTTTTCTTTCCCATTGTTCATTTCCCCTGAAGAAGCTCACACATTAAATCCATGGCCGCGGTATGCATAATTTCTCCTTATTCTTTCTGCATTGTGATAATACAACTTGTAACCGTTGAATTCTACCTATTCTGCAAATGTATTATCACCTATTGCTTGTCTGCGTCATATCATTTGACAATGTAACATAATTATAACTCGACTTATTGCAAAACGCAGCAGTATAAAGGTCGGCCTCTGGGAATGGGACGTGAACAATCCTGCATCAGCTGAGGGATTTACTGTGATTTTCAGCAAAGCCAGATAACACACAACACAACATTACCCCAATGCCTAACAAGGCTCCCGCGCAAGCGGGGTCCGGGGGTTTCCAATTGACCCAGAAGTGGAGATGCAACAGCTATCCGTGACTTACGGTAAAAGAAGTTCGGATAGTTTAATGAGTCATTTTGCTTTAGTCCATTCTTCGGCCCATCGAAACAACGGATGAAATTTTCAGCAAAGCCAGAGATGAGAAAAAATCCAATGCAGCAGGAGGCCCCGGGGCCGCCTCTCAGCGCAACAACAACCTCGCCAAAAATGATGCTAACTATCAGGATCCAACTGCTGCTGTAACTCTTCATTTTCTCCCATTTTTCCCATATCTTTTTTGATTTTTTGTGACAAAGTTTAGAACTTTTTCCTTTTCTTATGATGCAGAAGAAGTGGTTTTGCTGTTTCTGAATTCAACAAGCATTGGAAATGAAAATCTATTAGCAAGAGACTAATTTGAACAAAATTGTGGTATGAAAGTTTGGAGCTTTCTGCTTAGATTGGAGAATGGGATACACTGTAAATGAATCTTATTATATATGCTTAGCTTTTCCTGAGTGTTGATTCTATCTGTTTGTTATAATTTCCATTGCTTTGATCCCAATTTTTCATAGATGTTTGTATTCAACTCAGCTAACTTTGTCCTGATTTTGGATTTTCATTTATACACTTCTGCTTTGTTTATGTGGTATATGAATTCAGTAATTGTTTGAATGGAAATATAATGTTTCATTAATCATTAATCTAGTCTAATGAACAAAAAACATCGAAGTAAATCTATAACACAAACACGTTAATATGAACCTAGCTAGTAGAAGACACGAGAAACGAAACACAAAAACAAAAACTGAATAAGAAATGGCAGTTTAGTAACAACAGTTGCAGAAGGAGAGGCTGCAGATTTCTTGTGGCCAACATCTCCAGGATTATTGTGGGAAGAATCTTCCTCTTCGGGTTCCAAAACCTTAACAATGAGTTTCTGCCCTTTGTAGCAGTGTCCCGAAACTCCGCTAACAAAGTAAAAGAACCCGGAATGGTTAAGCTCATAAACTGTATTTCCAGTGTTAGAGAAGAAGATAGGCCGGTTCGTTTTGCAGTCTTTGTACTCGTCTTTTGTCACCTCCATTACAGAATCTTTCTTGTACAGAAATCCTGCATTAGGCAATTACACAACCCATTTGTTCAACGAAATGCTAGTAAATAATCAAAAGGAATTTTAACACTTACTGACAGAATCGCCGACTAGGAACCGATTGTGAGAGGCCCAGAGATTGAAGTAAGCAGAGTCGTTTTTCGGGGGAACAGACCACCCTTTGGTACCTCCAACTTGGTATTCAAATGAGGAGACTTGATAGAAAATGGCTAAGCAGAGGAGAATGATTAGCTTTGTGGTATTGCTGTTAGTCTTCATAATCATGGCAGAAATGGAATCCATTAGCTCATAATAATGATGATTAGCTGAGGTTAATTACGGTTCGTAGTTCTGAAGGGGTTTTATAAGGTAGAGAAGGTAGTTTTTTGTGGAAGTTACAGAAGAGGAAGTGGAGATAGTGGACTTAAACTGCAAATTCCATTTCTTGAACATTAATAATTAGTTATAAAACGGGTATTATTAGTTAGTAACAATAAAATTACGTTTGACATAATTACAATTGAAGGCATTGGGGTAATGTTGTGTTGTGTTGAAGGATTATTGTACAGTTTCAACTTCCTTTGGATTTAACCGCATTATGGTACATCTCAAGAATCATATTAACTATAATAAAAATTGCATTTCTTTTCGATAAAATTGTACTGTTACGTTCATATTATATACCCAAAATAATTTTTATCTCATCTTAATCGAACATTAATTTACGTCCTTTAGGATCACAAATTAAATATCAACAATTGGACTAACATATTCTCCAGAGCACAATTGTAATGAAATTACATATGTAACAAAGAAACCTTAAAAATAGCCAACAATGAACATACA
>CAOJBJ014798999.1:0-10798 GCA_948291685.1 Euphorbia celastroides | reverse complement strand
TTCTATAGTGTACATCTCAAATGATATAATAAATGATGTATGACTAAAAAACCAACGTTTATTATTATTATTATTATTATTATTATTATTATTATTATTATTATTATTATTATTATTATTATTATTATTATTATTATTATTATTATTATTATTATTATTATTATTATTATTATTTATTTTCTTTAAATAATTAAAAAATCCTTGAAGACCTTGTATTTGTAATCCAAAACCTCTTAAAAGGTGCTACAATTGAGTTAAAAAGTTTATTTTTTAAGTGTAAAAAAGGACTAAAGGTGCGGCCAGACCTTAAAAAATGAAATGCATGAAAATTTCAAAAGTTTTACATTGAAAAAAATCTAATCAACCAAAGAAGAGGAAAAAGAGCTTACATGATGTGAGGAATTTAGAAATTAAAACTAGAAACAAGATAAGCGTTGCATATGTTTGTATGAATGGGGAATGCGTCATATTTTGGTAAAATGCCCTTTGCAAATGTCCCATCGTTTTAAGCAATTTTGCATGACGAAACTTACACATAAATAGATAGATATGCTCATGGACCAATTTAATAGATTAAAGTTAGTTGAAATGGGTTAGATATCCAAACAAAATAAAAGAAAAATTGACAAACAAGTAGAGAATTAAACAAGTTTGATTTTTGAGACATTGCTCTAAATATGACGTTTCCATGACCATATCCATTTAGGATGGACACCCAACTATATTTTCTTATTATATATCAATATCATTGGCCTAATCACCGTTTTAGGCCCTGTGTTATACATGGTTTATCCTTTTAGTCCTTCTGCTATACACATTGTCTATTTAGTCCCCGTGCTATCAATCTCATTACCTAGTTGGTCCCTCTGTTCTTATTCGTTATATGAAATAAAACCGACTAAAAATGATGAGTTACACTATTTGTTGTGTTCTTTGTTTGTATAAAGACTGGACATTTAGGAAGATGTCAAAATTGTTTATTGTTTTTAGTCTCTTAAATGTAAAGCAGAGGAATCGATTAGGTAACGAGATTGATAGCACAAGGACTAAAGGGTAATGTGTACGGTAGATGGACCAATTAGACAATGAGATTGATAATACGGGGACTGAATAGATAATGTGTATAGTAGAGGGATCAAAAGGATAAACCATGTATAGCACATGGTCCAAAATGGTGGTTAGGCCCAATATCATTCACATATATAAAAAATAAGGAAAAGAATAATTTCCACATTACTTTTTGTATGAAATTTTCCAAATCTATATAACCTTTTAAATACTTGAATATATAACCTTTGATATATAAATTTCTAACTTTACATTATATTGCGAGTATTGTACAAAAGAAGAAAAAAAACAGTATCCCGGGTATTGCATAAGTTAATAGTCTGAATATTGGTAATGTATTAAATTTGCACTTTACTTCAATGGAGTGCATGTGTATTACATAAACTTCGTCAACAATACAAAGAGAAAAAAATAGCAAAGAATAACATAACACATAAGTTATTAATTATTTTTATAATGCACTTTTATTTATAATTATAGGAATGATTCGGAAATTGGAAATTGGAAGGACATATTAATGAAACATTATACAGGAATGATTAATTAAAACCACATTAAATGCAATTAACTTTAGAATATGTCTTAACTTTATTCCAAAATTATTGTGGTTTTCATCTTTGCCTTATTACGATATTTTCATCTAAACCTTCTTTTTTTTTTTTTTGAATTTTGTTATGTTCTTTGTCTCTTCCCCTTATTAGAAGTAGGTATATGATAGACTAATTTTACACACATTTTTTTTTTTGAATATTTATCAAATCCTTGAAGAGGCTGAGTTTCGAATCCAAGACCTCCCATCTTTACATTGAAAGGTGTACCAACTGAGCTACGCCCCTTTGGTCTAATTTTAGACACATTATAGACTAAATTAAGAAGTTGCGTGTGCATGTTGTAATGCAAGGGTAAATTGGACTTTACACATCAAGTTACCCTTATGCCTACAATTACTTGACCATCCTGTAACATGAAGAAATTCCGGTAATAAAGAATGAGAGAGAAAGAACTCAAAACTGATCCAGTTGAATTAAGAACTGAAGATTACAATTTACAGAACTACCTTTTTGAATCTTGTAGAATACTGTCCAATTGATCCATGTGCTATATATTTTATCAGTATGGTCCTTGCGTGATTTGACGTGTCGCCTTTTTATCACCTTAGTAAGACTTGTATAAAAATACATTAATGGGACATCCACAACATTAGCTCAAAAAGTTAATACATTATATAACATAAGGATCAAATTAATGGTTAGCGCATCGTACGGAGGCAAAATGAGTAACAAATTGCTTAACATAGAAACTATAAAATATGATATATTACATATCACATGAACCGAATGGAACTGAAAAGGAAAAATTATTTTAGAAATATAAGAGAAAAGAGGCGAAATCTCAACCAAATTTAGTTTTTTTTTAAGAATTAGAATTGGGTAAACTTTAACAATATACTCTGTGATTCCACACTTTTGCAAAAACATGTCTGAGGTTTATTTTTTTGTAAAATCATATCTTGTGGATTCAAAATTTTGCAAAAAGGGGCTAACCACATGGTATGTTTTTGAAAAATTGTTGATTCGATAAAGTTACACAAGTTATTTTAATAAATTCACTATTCATATATTCTAACTATATTATTTGTGAATTATTTATCAAATTTTGAGTAATTTTCGGAATTGTTTCATTTTATTATGATTTTTTAAAGTTAGGATCGATTTTTAATTAAAATAAATATCAAAACTTCTCAAAAAAATCTCAAATTTGTTACTGATGTGTATTTTATTGTTATAAAGAAACCTACAAAATTTCACTTCAAAATGGAGAAGATTACCCTTTCAAATGTGGTTTCAAATTTTCGAGAAGCATGTTTTTGTAAAATTTTAAAACCATAAGGTATGTTTTTGCAAAAAAATAAACCTCAAAGATGTTTTTGCAAAAGTGTGAAATCATAGAGTATGTTTTTGAAGTTTTCCCATTAAAATTTAAAAGGAGCCAAGGTGCGTTCACTAGTCATTCACATGCAAGCAACATAGTTGTATCTTAATCAAATGTCAATTAGTCAATTAAATTTAGTTTATGTTCAAGCTATCAAAAAATATGTTAGAAAACTTGCAAGATTTATCATTTTATATAAACATTACAATCCATTAAAAAAAACACGTATAAAGTTGTGGGAGTACAAGAAAAATTCCTATCATTACACTTTTATATTCCACCATAAGAGAATTTTTAAAATATGATTGGGGTTGGTTTTAAGCCTTACAAGTTGTTTTTTTGAAAAGTCCTCGGAGAGACAATGAGTCTCTTTAAAAGAAAAAATCCGAGCGGGAAAAGTTTTCGGGACGGGATCCTCAACTAGGTTGGTTTTCCCGTTTGCCTAAAAAAACCCTCCCTCTTTTATAAATAAATACTTACGTTCTCAAGTAAAGAACGCAAGTTAATTAACTACACGAGAGTAGCAAGTTCAGATTAATAAAGATATCCGAAATAACAACACCAAAATGACGCTTTCTACACTTAAAAACAAACCAACACAAATAAATACACTCATATAAAATATTCCCCTCCTAAACACGCCTTCAAACACGAACTTATTACCAATAAATCTCTCCTTGCTAAGCCTTACAATCCGAACTCTTTATTTCTCATTACTTTCTCTCTGTAAAGCGATATCATTGGAGGATATCAATATCAAGAAATCTTTCTTAAAACCAAACAAGAAAGAACAAGAACTAGAAGCCATTTGTTGGAGCTGGTACTGCTGCACTTAAGTTTTTGAATGCATTTATTTGTATTTTAAGTTTATTTTCAGCTTCTCAGGCCCAGCTCTTGGCCGGTACAAACGGTGCCGCCGCACATGACTCCCAAATTTCAAGGGCCCCAATTTTCCGGTGACCTTGCTTTGTATACTGGTTCAGAGATATGAGGAATATGAACAGTTTTGCAAAATGAGGAAGAAAAAAACGCGCGTGGAACTTTGGTTTCTTTACTTTAATTAATTAAACGGCGTAGTATTGAGGACGTGGTTTGATGCTTTAACAGTGGGCCCGTTTTAAGAAAAATTATTCAAATAAGTATGTGTACGTATCTATTAACGCCGGTGAAGTAAGTCAAATTTAAAAGAAAATCAGAATAATTAACAAATGTTAATCAAATTTACGGGTTAAATGCATCGATTAGTCCCTCACTTATGTCTACAAAACCTGTTACTCCCCTCACCTTTATATCCGACCTTGTAAGTCCCTCAATTTTTAAAAAATGCACCTCTTAAATCTCTTCATCATATGTGACAAGTGAGGTTGCAGGTTTGACCAACATGAACATAGAGTCAAAATTCAAAACACCCAATTTACAAAAAGAATCATAATCACTCATCTCCTTAAAATCAGACGGTAGATTCTTGATCAAATTTTATCTTCCCTTTCCCTTCAATCATGTTTTCACCTTTATGATTTACCCCTCCTTTTGTCATCAATTTTCCTCTTTTGCCCGGAGAAATCTCGCCGGAGCACACCGCACTATTTTTTCACTTGTACTCCAGTTAATATAATTTTCTTCTCCATCATTTTTTCCTTTCTCTACAATCAAATCTTATTTTCTTTAATTTCTCTTGATAGGATTTGTATAGAGTTAACAATTATCCATCCTACTGTGTTTTCTCAAGAATATTATAACGCTTGCGCTTTTCTACATGGTATTTTTCTTATAATTGTATGATTTTCTTGTATATTACTCAAGTCGGCATGTCATTTAATTTCAGCGAATTCTGTTTTCTTTCCTTGCCGATGAATTTCAATTTTGTTCCGGCGGTGATGGCATACTTCGAAATCACTTTGCGTAGAGATCACGTAGGTCGGTTAAGATGTCTTTGCAATGAAAGAGATTGGTGTACCGGACTCCATTGAAGTGTCCAAATAATCATCTAAACCTATGGTGATTTCCGGTAAAATGACGAGACGGAAATTGAGAAAAAGAAGGAAGATTGAAAAAAGAAAAAATAAATGAAAAGAAAAAATGAAGTGTCACGTATCAAGTTGTAATTGATTTGATTTAATTTTTGTACTTGACACGTGGCAAGAGAGTGTAATACACATACTTGGGTAAAAGTGGTTTATAACAAAACAAGGATTTAAAGAGTACACTTTATATTTACACCACAAAAATCAAATAAGAAAATGCACAGAATTTGAGAGATATGTCGTTTGCTAGGACTTCGTTTGACTCTTCTTTGAGTTCCAAGAATGCCTTCGGATCAGCGCCTCTGGGGCCGGAGGGCGTCAATCAGCCTCATGGAGGTTCGGCGAGGGCCGATGTTGGGATGATTGATGTTAATTAGAGGAACGACAATGGGGCAGGAAACAGGAGATTATGGGATTCTTTCAAGGACTCTCTACTGAATGGTTCTAAGGTTGGTTTTGATTTTGATGCAGGGTTGGACTTTGTTGTGAGTGAGGAAGATGTATCGGTGGAATTGCAGAAGGAGTGGCGGTGCTGAATTTCTCAGAGAGAGTTCAACAACTTATGGCTGGTAGTATGCGACTAGCAGTATATGTGAAACTTGTAGGTAGAGCTATTGGGTATTGTACCCTCTTGGATCAATTGCAGATAATATGGAGACCAAAAGGAGGATTTTCATTAACTGATGTAGGGGGGGCTTTTTCATGGTCAAGTTTGGTTGTGATTCAAATTATCAGGCAGTGGTTTTCAATGGACCATGGATGATTTTTGGGCATTACTTGGCAGTGCTACCGTGGGAAGCAGGGTTTGATTCTTATTCAGAGAAGATTAAATCTATTGTTGCCTGGATCCGTTTACCAGGGTTGCCTACAGAGTATTATGCTCCGGGAGTTCTAAGGGCGATAGGAGGTGTTTTCGGGGAATTCCTGAAACTTGACAAAGTAACTGAGTTGAGTGTCGGGGGGAAGTATGCAAGGATCATAGTTAACCTTGACTTGAGAAAGCCGCTTATTACTCGTATTGAGATAGATGAATGAATTCAGGGAATCAAATATGAGTGATTACCGGCTATTTGCCTAGCTTGTGGTCAATTCGGGCACTCGAATGAGAATTGTGTGATTTCTCAAAAGGTAGGACAAACAGAGGGTAACCAGGGTGAGAAAAGAATCAAGGAGGGATAGGAACAACATAAGTCCTTGTCTAATGAAGGTAATGGATCGTGGAAGATGGTGAACCAAAAAGGATGGAAAATGGCAAAGATGTGTAATGATAAAAAAAGGTAGGGGAAAGCTAATAATGCAGCAAAGAATGCAGGGGACAACCAGAGAGGTTCAAGATTCCAAGTTTTACGTGAAAAAGATAACATGGGGGAGGAAGAGGAATTTGTGGATGCCAATGGTTTTGTGTGACCGACAAAGTATGTTCAGAAGAGAGGAGACGCAGAGACATCTAAAGGAGTTGTAGGGAGTTTATTCAAAACTGTGGAGGAGTCTCAGGGGGATTTGAATGAGAAGGAATGTGAGAACCTTTCAGAGGAGATGGAAGAAGATACTGCCATGAAGACAGATGGAATAATGCAGATAATGGAGGAGGGGAATAACGGGGATGTAGCTTCAAAGCCTATGATAACCGCCGAAGGAACTGTTCGACTGAGATGGGGAAAGAGACAAGTAGAATACCTTTAAAGGAGATCTGCAGTAACGTCTATGGATTGGATTCCAATAACCATTCCATTGCCAATGTTGATTTAGAGAGTGAACATCAAATTTAGAGAAAAAAGTATCAATCCAGGGGAGCGAGGCAAAGGGCAGAAAGGTAAGAATTCTTTGGGGATTATCTTGCCAAGGAAGAATCCCTAAAAAAAGATCAAATGCAATAATACAAAAACTACATGCGTGATGACGGAAACCCATGATCTGGAGTCCAGTCTAGTGATCTCAGAATCCGATGGAGGAGATGTTGAGTTAGATAATTCCCCATGAGGAGTTGCTGGCTGCCCTTTATTGTTTCCTTAATTTTTAAACCTTCTGGTATGGAGTTAAGTATCATAGTTTGGAATATTCAAGGAGTCTTGAATTCGGTGTTTCAGTTGAAAGAGGTGATACATAGACATGTACAACTATTGTGGTCATTGTGGAACCTCAAATCAGTGGAAATTCGACCAATAAGGTTATCAAGCGGTTGGGGTTTAAAAATTCGCATCGTATGGAAGTGGTAGGATTCTTGGGAGGTATATGGATTATGTGGAGGGACTATGTTTCCATGGAGATCATTGAAAACAATTTTCAGTTCATCCATATGAGAGTGTCTAGCGGAGGTTATGATTGGGGGTTGTTCACAATGATTTATGGTAGCCCGATCCCTAGTAGAAGGAGAAACCTATGGGATAACCTGAGGAGAATTGCTCAAGGGTTAGATAACAGGTGGCTGGTAACGGGGGACTTTAATGCCCTCTTATCAGACTCAGAACATAGAGGTGAAAGAGACATGAGGTCGCGGGTATGTTCTGATTTTGCTACTTGTATATCTGATTGTGAACTCCTGGATTTAGGTTTTGTGGGACCGGAATTTACTTGGAAGCGAGGGCTCTTGTTTGAGCGTCTTGACAGAGCACTTGGTAATCAACCTTGGATTCAAAGTTTCCCTAGCTTGGTGGTTAGGCACCTCCCAAGAATAGGATCAGATCATTGGCCAATCCTCATCAATGTCCAAATTGATATGGGGGATAGTGGCAATACAAAACCTTTTCGGTTCTTCCAGTGATGGATGAGGCATGAAGGGCTGGCAGAAGTTGTTGTTAGCCGTTTTCTAATGATCAGAACCTGTCCCAAAACTTACTTGCGATTTCTGAGGGTCTCAAAGTCTGGAACAAAGAGGTGTTTGGAAAAATTTTTGCAAGGAAGAAAAGGATGGAAAATCAGATCCTTGGGGTGCAAAAGCGGATGGCAGGATCCAATTCTGAAAACCTTAAAAGCCTAGAAGCGGACTTAATTGCTGAGTATCAGGAAATCTTGGCGAGAGAAGAGAGCATCTGGAATCAAAAAGCTCGGCAGGACTGACTTAAACTAGCCGATAGAAATACTAGCTATTTTCACAAGTCAGTGCTTGCAAGGAGGAGGAAAAATAATATCCTGGGTTTGGAATTGAATGGAGAGTGGTGTACAGAGGAAAATCGATTAAAAGAGGGGGCAGTCAGTTTCTTCAGGAGCTTTTATTTAGAGGAACACATTAAGGGGAATGGGAACAGAGAATTGCATTTTTCGGGAAAGTTCCCAACCATATCGGATGAGGACAAAAGTCTTTTGGGAGCTGATATTGTAGATCAAAATTGATGGGTTCCAGGCGGGTTTTTTCCCAAAAACTTGGAGAATTTTTGGGCAATCTCTTTGTAAGATGGTCAGGGAGATATTCCGAGGAGAAGCGCTTGATGAGGATGCTAATAGGACTTTGTTGGTTCTGATTCCTAAGAAGGACAATCCTCAATCTTTTTCAGACTTTAGACCGATCAGCCTCTGTACGGTGATTTACAAGTTAATCACAAAAGTTGTTGCTAATCGTCTGAAGAGAATAATGCCCAAGATCATTGGTGAATGCCAATCTAGTTTTTTCCACGGGAGGCATATCATAGACAACATCATCATTGCCCAAGAGGTGATGCATTCGATGTGGACCAAGAAGGGTAGAAATGGATGGATGGCAATGAAAATAGATTTGGAGAAGGCATATGACAGATTGAGATGTGACTTCATTGAAGATTCTATTCATTATGTTGTGATTCCTAACCTCCTTATTTCTGTAATCATAAAATGTGTCTCTGGTTTCTCGATGCAGGTTTTTTGGAATGATAACCTTACTGAGAGTTTTCGACCCTCGAGAGGTATTAGACAGGGAGACCCCCTATCCCCTTACTTGTTTGTGATTTGTATGGAAAAACTTGCACATGGGATTAATCAGAGTTACTTGTCGGGCATTTGAAAACCAATATATTTGAGTTGAAATGGCCCTCCGTTAACTCATCTCTTCTTTGCAGATGATCTCTTACTTTTCACGGAGGCAAAAAATTCTCAAGTCCAGGTGGTTAAAGAGGTTTTACAGTACTTATGTGATTCCTTAGGAGCCAAGGTGAGTTATACTAAATCAACTGTGGTTTTTTCTAAGAACTTGTCTGAGGAGAGGAAACGGAATCTAGAAAATGAGTTGGGTTTCTCGGTTTCAAATTCATTAAGGAGATATCTTGGTGTGATTGTGGAAAACGGGGGAAAGGAGAGTAGGAGGTTTTCGGGGTTGATTGAAAAAATAAGAGCTAATCTGGAGGGATTTTCCACTTGCATTTTGACTCTTACAGGTAGAATAACTCTAGTGAAATCAGTTTTAAGTGTTTTGCCGTATTTCACAATGCAAGAAAATAAGCTGCCTTATTCGGTCTGTAGTCAGATTGAGGGAATGGTGAGGAAGTATGGAACTCCGAATACTCTGCTTCCCTTCAGAAGCTTAATAATCTTCATCTTGTTTGGAGCAAAATGAACTTCTCTGAGTTCATCTGCCTTGAAAGGCTCTAGAGCACAAGGATCGAGAGTTTTGTTGTCGGTCATTTGAGAATCTGTGAGTGAGATTTGAGAGAAACAGGAATTAGGGTACTTAAGATTTCAAAATTCGAAAGAGTTTGAAAGCGTAAGAGGCTCTTCCCTGTTTTTCTCTCTTAAATAGAAGTTCCTCACGATCCGAGTGAAAGTTCCACGTGCAGTGATCTGCGCTATTTTCTCAGAATTCTACGGTGAGATGAGAATAACCGACATAATAACGGGTAAAGTAACGCGGGTAGTAACTGCTCTAATCGTGTCAGTTAACTATTCACATTCTATCGTATTTACCACAATACCAGGTATTCTAAGCAGTTAGCAGGTCATTAATATTAAAGAAGGAGAATTTTAGTTACCGCTTTAACTACTTAGACCTTAGCTGTCAGCGTTGACTATTCGACTGGATTTGACATTCCATTTAGCTCCCTCAGCAAAATGAATCTTTCTTTCGTAGAGGTTTGGTGAATATGTCAACACACTGATCTTCTGTAGGAATGTAAGTCAGCTTCACATCACCTTTGAGCACGTGGTCTCTGATGAAATGATGCCTGATGCTGACGTGTTTTATTCTGCTGTGCTGGAT
Source organism: Euphorbia celastroides (assembly GCA_948291685.1). NCBI lineage: Eukaryota > Viridiplantae > Streptophyta > Magnoliopsida > Malpighiales > Euphorbiaceae > Euphorbia > Euphorbia celastroides. The sequence goes on along the minus strand of CAOJBJ014798999.1, from coordinate 613 downwards.
AGGATTTTTGGATAGATCAATTGCGCTTTTATTATCACACATAACCTCCAAACATCCCGACTTTATTCCATAGTCTTCTTGCTGTTGCTTTATCCATAGTAGTTGTGCAACACAACTACCAGCAACGATGTATTCAACTTCTGCTGTGCTGAGTGCAACTGATGTTTGATTCTTGCTATACCATGAGACGAGACACTCTCCAAGGAAATGACAACATCCACTGGTGCTTTTCCTGTTGAGTGAGTCTCTTTCATAGTCAACGTCAGTATATCCTCTCAGCGTCAGATCAGTAGAGCTAGAATACCGGAGTCCTGCATCAACAGTATCGTGCAAATATCGAAGTATTCTCTTTACCGCAGTAAGATGAGAATCTTGAGGGTTAGATTTATAATGAGCACAATAACAAACATTATATTGAATGTCAGGTCTACTGGCAGTTAGATAAAGTAAAGATCCGATAATACCTCTTTAGAGCTTAGTGTCTACAGGATTACTTTCATTATCTTTACTCAGAATTGTGTTTGTAGCCATTGGAGTTGACATTGGCTTGGCTCTCTCCATGTCATACTTTTTTATCAGCTCCTTTGCATACTTGGACTGATTTATGAAGATT